>OVBE01000786.1:0-44056 GCA_900406425.1 Iberis pinnata
TCTCAGGATCCTTCCTACGTCCCCTACAGATTCTGGAACAACCTGCAGGAAGAAATATTTAGTTTTCCAGCCATGGATCTTGTCCCCTGAGCCAACGGTTATTAGCTTATACTGCGGCTTGAAATTAATGTAGACGAAGACGGGTTTATTTTCGTCCCCTTTTGAATAATCGGGTTGATTGACGACATGTTCTCTAAGTACCTAACTCCGAGCTCCTGCTATTTTGTGGCATGTGCTAAGAGGGCAATCATTTGTCTGATTGAGGGGGCAGACAGCTGAGAACTTGCAATCTTCCGCCTAGCACAGTATGATATTAGTAACTTCGGCATAGGCACCCAAAGATGGCACTTTCTAAAAAGGGACTCATACAAACACATAACCTGGGGGACAATCCCAGGGCCTTTGATGCGGCTTCGGGATTTTCATCGGGATCCCGTTTAAGCAGGGGAAGTCGTCAACAAGCTTCTGCAACGACTTCAAATCGGATTTTGTAGGTGCAAGACCTGTCAGGTCGTCATCCGGAGCAGCCCAGTTGCCTTGGGGAACTCGTTCATCTAAGTCCACCTCCACCTCGTCGACACGAAGGTCGTCACGAGAAGCAGAAGATTCAGCAAGGTTGGTACGAGATGAAGACATAGTTACCGACCTAGTTACTGCCGAGCTAAGATTCTAGAGAGAGAAAGTAGAGAGAATGGAGAGCGATTTCTACCTGCAAAGGGAATTCCGAAACTTAAAATTCATATATGAAGTGGTGAGGGGGTATTTATACCCTGGAGAGGTGACGGTTACCGAGGCACGTAATGATTGCGCGTGGGAAACTGAAACGGTGCGACTATTTAGCTTCCCCCTACAAAAAAACGATTCAATAAAGCCTACGAAGACGATTCGATAAAGCCTATGAAGCATTTAATGCGCTTTAGCCTAAATAAACTTTATTTAGGAGGTCATTCGCCGATTCGTAGTTTTATCGCCGACCTGGGGGGGACTAACTGTTGATACCAGGTTTAGCACCTGCCCTGAAAGCCCATTTCAACTCAAGGCCCAACTGGACGTCGAAGTGATGAGGAGAAAAGGCCCAAGAAGACGAGACTTAGATGGGCCGACCTGACGAGCTGGGCCGTCCAGCTCGTGGCCCATTAGGTTAAATTCATGCAATCAGGGTTTTAAGCTTGTATTCTCCTTATAAATACTCATGTAATCATCCTTGAAAGATATATGAAATTCTTCTAAGCTTTTACCCACATAATCTAAGACCTAAACCTATTTGTTAAGTCTTGATTCAACAGAGAACAAAATAAATATAAATAAAAGTCTTCAAAAGTTGTCTTCACAAATTGTTCCAATAATACCCTGTTTCCAAAGTCTCGGGAGTATTCATATAGACTAAGGTCGATAGGCTTTATTAAGAGTAAGGCTTAATAAAGATACTGAACGGTTGTATCATGGGATTCTTAAATTGCGGTAAACCGTCTTACTACGGGTAATTTTTAGTATTAAGGAAAGAGTTTCGACTCGACTCCGTTTGGTTTAAGATTGTTAAACGTTTTAAATTTGGTTTTTAACTAAATTCGGTTTTACGNTTCGGTTTTACGGGCCCTACATCTTTGTGTTTAAATGTTGGTTAGTGATCTGAATAAAAGGTATTTATCATATAATAATTCAAAAAGATTTACATTATATTCAAAATTTAATAACTTTATAAATACATAACTTGGTGCATAAGTCAATGAGCGAGTGGAATATTCACGAGTTACTAATAAGCCGATTTTTTGGGTAGTAGAATGAGAGATAATTGATCCTCACTAATTCAAACAAGCATTTATGCATTCGCGCTGGCTTCCCAACTAACCTGGCCCATTGTATTTCTAATTTTCTATGACGCAGTCAAAAAATTTAGAGAGAAGACACTCTGGATCTTGCTCAAACTTTGGACCACTACTCCATTTAACAAATTTCAAAAATAAAAATAAACATATAACAACACAAAAGTTAACGTCTGTGTGGGGATTTGTAGTCTAGATTGTGGACGTCTGTGTCCCTCATACACACTAATCGAGTAAAAATACCCCTGACTATCCTGTTAAATGTTTTTTTTTTATGTTAAATGCTCTTATTCTATATTCTCTTTTTGATCTTGAAAGGGTATCACTTTACATTTTTTCACATATATTTAAAATTTTTATATTTTTATAAAATTGCATTAAATATTCTAAATCAATCAATAAAAAATACTGCATTTTTTCTATTGGTCAAAAAAGTCAAACTCATTTAAATTCTGCATAAAAAACCTAAAATGACATTTTTTGTAAAAAAAAATTAAAGCTTAAACGACACTCTTTAAAAAACGGAGGGAGTAATAGAGTTTTCATAATCAAGACATAATCAACAATTCATGTTCTATAGGCTTTAATTCATGAATTCACTAATATTATTATTATTATTATTACTATTATTATTATTATTATTATTATTATTATTGTTATTATTATTATTATTATTATTATTTATTAAAATACCATAAAAAAATTCAAATTTCAAAAATTTCACCCACTCCCGAAAGTTCCAAAATACCACACTTCCAAATATTTCAAAAATACCATAAACGTAAAAGTAAATTTTAAGGGTTTAGAATTTAAAATTTTGGGTTTGGGTTCACTAAATAGAGTTTAAGATTTAGATATGAGAAGGTAAGATTTGGTTTTGGAGTTTTAAGATTTAAAGTTAAAATGTTAAAATTATTTCAAATTTTGTGATATTTTTGAGAAATCTCCATATTATTAACTCAACAAAGGTTCCTTTTGCCATTAAATTGATAACTATAGTGTTCTTGAAACCATCGTCTTCTAGTATTTAGTCATGGTTTAGAGTCGCTGTTATCACGAATGCAATGAAGTATTTCTATGAGAATGTGATATAACAATTAACATGAAAACATATAACATGCCAATCGTGTCTTTTATATTTTCCAAATGTAGGTGGCCAACTGTATTTAGAGTTTTTTCTTTTTTTTTAGAGATGTTGGGCCTCCCACATGAAATAATACCGCCACTCTTCAATAACATTGATGGGATTGTTTAAGCAATTCAATGTGATCCCAATAAATTACAAAAAAAGTTAGGAATTCAATGTGGGCAGGCATCTACCGTTTGTGCGAAGATTTTTTTGTAACTTCACTCCCATATGATATCGCCATAGTAATATGTAAATATAAGCGGATAAGCCACCTGCAAGAGTAGGTTTGTAACCAATAAAGGCTAGTGGCTCGAGGTTAACCATAAGATAATATGTCCATGACTTGAGAAAAATAGCGATGATCTACAAGAATGGGAAGCCAAAAGTGACTGGAGGGACTGACGAATTTTGATCCGTTAAGATTTTTTGACGGAAATCTGATGGATTCTCCTCCTTCAGCTACATTCTTGACGAAAGTTTATCCACACTTCCTGACGGACATATCCGTCAGGAAATTTGTCTGACAACATATCCGTTAATATAATCGTTATCAACGGTTATATTCGTATTTCTTGACGGATCAATCCGTTAGGATTCCGTCACAAAAACGCCTATAAAACAAGAATACTCCACCTTCCTTATTCACACATACAACATATATATTTTACAAAAAATTGTCTACTCCTCCTTATTTTCGATCATGGATGGATGGTGAAAATGGATCCAGATACGAACCTTTTGAACGACGAGTATTCGTGTGGTGTTATGGAATTCATGGAATTAGCATGTCGATAACCTCGGACACAACGCAATCGTAAGTTAATATGTTCATGCTCTGTTTGTTGGATTTCTCATAATATCATGATAAATATGGTTTGGAATCACTTGTATATGAATGGTTTTATGTCGAGTTATAAGATTTGGTATTTACATGCGAACGAATGATACTGTTGGTAGTAGTAGTGGTAGCAAACGACCTGATCTTGTTGCTAGTACTGGCGGTAGCGAACCATTGGCCGATAGGATAGAGGAACCTAGAACAGATTTAGATTATGATGCACATATGGTTTAAATGATTAATGACGTTTATAGAGAAAATATAGAGACGACTCAGGTTTCGTATGAAAAATCAAATTTAGAAGCACGGCGATTTTTTGATATGTTAGACGCTGCGAATCAGCCATTATATAGTAGATGTAGAAATGGTCATTCGCCTTTATCATCTGCTAGTAAGTTTATAGGTATAAAGACAGATTATAACTTGTCTGAGGATGCAGTTGACGCAATAACCAAGTTTGTGAGAGATATCTTGCCAGAGGATAACAACGCTCAAGGTTCATATTACGAGATTTAGAAATTGTGTTAGTGCTTGAATTGTCGTATTAGGTTATAGACATGTGCATCGATAATTGTATAATCTATTGGAGATGCGACAACAGCCAGACGAGCTGTCGATATTGTCGTAAACCAAGGTATAAGGATACATGCAGTAGAGTTTCAGTGCCTTACAAGAGAATGTGGTATTTGCTACTAACAGATAGGTTGAAGAGGTTGTATCAGTCGGAGAGAACAAATGTGGCAATAAGATGGCATGCTGAGCATATATTCGATAGAGAGATTACACATCCTCTAGATGCAAAAGTTTGGTGGCATTTTCAGTGTATTTGTCCAAAGTTTGCATGCGAGACAAGAAATGTTTATCTCGGATTAAGTACAGATGGATTCAGCCCATTCAGGAAGCACAGTAGAAAGTATTCTTTGTGGCCGGTCATCGTTACACCTTACAATTTGCCTCCATATTTTGGTATGAACCGAGAGTTTTTATTTCTCTATGTTCTTGTACCAGGGCCGGAACATCCGAAACGAGCGCTTGACGTGTTTTTGCAACCACTGATACATGAGTTGCTGACATTATGCAAACATGAGGAACATGTTTATGACGTGTCTTTACAACAAAATTTTAGGATGCATGCGGTTCATATGTGGACTTTAAGCGATTTCCTAGCGTATGGCATGTTATCAGGGTGGACAACTCACGGGAAACTAGCATGTCCATATTGTGCCGATAACACTGATTCCTTCCAGCTGAGTAAAGGAAGAAAAACATGATGGTTTGATTGTTACATAAGGTTTTTTCCCATGAGTCATCCATATCGTCGATCAACTACATTATTCACGAAGAAGAGATCTGTTGACGGTCCACCGCCTGAATAAGATGGCACATATCTATTAGGACAAATGAAAGATTATGGTGTTGTTATGACGAATGATGCAAATGTTGGTGGGAATAGAAACGTCAATGTTGAGTATGCGGGTATAAATCATAATTGGCACAAGAAATGCATATTCTGGGATTTGCCTTATTGAAAAACACATTTGTTGAGGCATAACATAGATGTGATACATGTGAAGAAGAACTTCTTTGACAACATAATGAACACAGTTCTAAATGTCCAAGGGAAGACAAAAGATAATTTGAAGTCCATATTAGACTTGCCGGACATTTTTTCTCGTTCTGAGCTTCACATCAACGCCGATGGAAGTTGTCCAACTCCGACATTTAGATTATCAAAGAATGGAAATGCTGAGTTCTTCGACTAGATTATTCAAATGGTCCAATTCCCCGATGGGTACGCTTCTAATATGAGGAATTGTGTTGATATCAGAGAAGACAAGTTTATTGGAATGAAGAGCCATGATTGTCATGTAGTGATGCAACGCCTTCTTCCATTTTCATTTGAGAATCTCATGTCGAATGATGTTCATGAAGCCATTGCATGTATTAATGTAGTATTATGAATTACTTTAATGTTTTAAACATTATTTACTTACATTTTTTTTTTTGCATTAACAGCAGTTCGGCTTTCTTTCGTGATCTTAGCAACAGGACGCTTACAATTGATCGTATTTCGACATTACTGGCGAACATACAAATGATCCTTTGCGACTTGGAGAAGATGTTCCCACCATATTTCTTCAACGTCATGGAACATCACACGATTCACCTTCCACATGAAGCATCACTTGGTGGACCAGTCCAATATCGGCGGATGTACCCCTTTGAGAGGTACATGTTCCACTTGAAGAGAAAAGTGAAAAATCTAAACATAGTCAAGAATTCTATTATGGCACAAAGCATCAATGAAGAAACTGCAAAAGAAGCTGCAAATTTTGCACAATATTACTTTCCAAGAGATGTTCGACAAAAAGTCGTAGAACAAGTCGACATGACGACGGTGGAAAACATTCCATGTATCCAACTTATGTTCCAAGCATGTTTCGACAAATTGGAAAACTTAGCGGGAAGGATAAGAGTCGCCGACTTACATCCGAGGAGTGGAACTCTTTATAAATGTATATCTTTGCTAATTGTGAGGATATGCTCGAATATGAAAGGTATAAGTTCAATACTTTAAACATCTTAAACTTTTTATTATACATATAATTTATATAACTTGTGCTTATTTCAAATTTTGTAGATTATATAAGGCAGTTGTCTGTGGTTATTTCCCGGATAAATCTGAAGACGAAGTTGAGACTCTAAAACAAGAAGAGTTCATTAAGTGGTTGTAATATTATGTAAGTGGTTGATTTTATTCAATTAGAAGTAATATATTTTTCAAAATTCAAACTTTTAATCTATATGTAAATATAGGTTGCAGAGGAAAAAACTAACAACCGCACATTTCCAACTTGGTTGCTAGATCTCACAAGAAGGCCAAACAACATTGCTACATCATACCCGAGGTATTGCACGAGGGGATTCGCTTTCAAGGTTAACGCCTTAGATAGAGATAGGACGATCTTAGATCATGGTATATCGTCGTCTTCCAGAGATATTGTGTACTACAACATTCTTCGAGAAATTTGGAGGTCCATTACCTAGGGATGTTGAATTTAAGATGCGTTGTCTTCATGTATGATTGGTATGATCCAACGGATGGTAGAGATGTTAAAGTAGACAAGTTTGGCGTGACTTCGATCAACTCCCGTAGGAAACTTGGAAAATACGATCCTTTCATTCTCACCACACAAGCGTATCTGGTACAATCTTGAGTGTTTACTGAATTCATATAAATAGTATATTATATTTAGCTAAAATAATATTTACGAATGTTGCATGTCTCTTACATTACGGATTCATGATGGTTTAGTATGTCAAAATAAGCTTTTTTCTTGTAGTGTCACCCAAAGAAACACTACGTTAAGTTAAGACTAAGAGTATTGTATCCTTGCGATTTGGGTTTGTTCCCCTTATAAATAGTTATAGTCCTATGCAAGTTTATACGTTTTTCTAAGTCTTTCTACAATATCCAAAAATTGTTATACGAACAAAACTTTACATTACATGGGGAAAAAAATTGCCAGCTACACAAAGTATTACCTAATGTGCTCGTACATGTCACAAATCTAAAAATTTCTAAAACACCACTAAATAACGATTATACATGGATACACATGATAAATAATTTTTTATTCCATACACTACAATTCCAATTAATGGTAACGTAATCTGTTAATATTGGGTGAAACTGTAGTTTTCAAAAAATTAAACCCATTTCGCTATGAGTTTGATCCAAGTTGCAAAACATATGACATAATTTCTCTTGTTGTTGCAACTTCATGAACATAATTCTATCTACGTGCTCTATTATTCTAATTTCACCTTGCCATGTCTTCAATTTCACTTCGGAATTTCATAACTTTAAAATAGTATTTTCTCCTCTTTTAGTATGTTGCATCCTCTTTTAGTCTGTTACATCAAGATTTAAGAGATTTTTTATGATGGTGGGTCTGAAAATTACAGTTTTACCCCAAAATAATATGAATCGAGTTTGTAGATTTGAAAATTACAGTTTCACCCCAAAATAATAAATTCATAATGATTAAACCGAATTGTAATATATTTTTTTGTCATACCAAATATTTTATAAAACTAGAGTTTACACTCCGTGAAAGGAGTAAAAAGTTACAAATAACAACAAAGATTTAACCAAAATATTCGCTAACATACTAACAGTAGGAACAAAAAAAAAGATAGAGATAACAATCAAACATAATGAAACACCGTAGATACTTCGCAGCTTGTTGACAAAGATTCCCACAAAAGGAAAAAAGGGGACTTTGCTATTGAGACGAACACAACAGTCAAAGAGAATATCCTCCTTCATACACCATGTCATGCCTTCTTCACCAGACATAGAAAGAAAAAATAATATGGTTACTAGATGGTGAAATAAGCTATTGCTTTCAAATAGCCAAATGAAGTTAGCTTTCCAAAGGATCCAAACCATCAGCTGGAACTTGGAAGGGGAACGGCATCTCCATAGAAGTCTTGCACTATCCACACTTCATCTACAAAAAGCTAAAACAAGAGACTAAACTCTTATCATTAAAACAAACTAGAATAAATCTAATAAAGATCTCAATACAAGATAAGATACATAAATGATTGAATCGATTTACTTATAAGGACATGAGTGAAACTACGAGCAAATAATAACTCCAATGTATAACAAAGGCAATCCCACTAATAGACTCTGAAACACATGTTTAATAATCCACTCTACATAAGAGTACATTTCTATCATTATCATAAAAATAGCATGACGTAGATAAACAAAATCACAACAACCCAAACGTGAATTTAGATAGAAAAAGTTAGACCACATTTTTCTCCGTTGAAACACATAAGACAAACAACATTATACCAAATGCATCGATTTGACTATGAATGCAAGGATATAGGAAAGAACAACCATTTTTCATAAACAATGAAGCTCGAAGGAGAAAACTCTTTACCAGAGCTAATCATAAGTCTGAGAGCCAGGCTTTGACAAGAAGTGTTTCGACTAACCTTGTTTATGGCCTCTAAAATTTGCTCACGAGGAAGAGCCAAGCTTTGACAAGGCACCAGCGATGGATTAAAAATCCTGGAGGCGGGACAGATCCCAAACCAGAGGAGAGATCCCATTGAAAATATGGGAAACATGGGAAACTGAGTGAGAAAGATGGATGAATCCGTCCTCCATTAGCGATGCACATCAACTTCATGAGATTCAACCGTATAAAACACTAAATGGAGCAAGGACCGTACAAGACGGGAAAAGAGCAGAGACTGTAAAAGACGGTAAGATAGAAATGTCTTTGAGAGAAGCTACCGGAACCAGTGCGGTTAAGACAAGATGACGACGTTCCGAGCTCACAACGTACCGGCGAGGAGAAACTAGCTTTGGCGAGATTGAGAGGAAAAGTGGCAAAAATTAGACTTGGAGTGAAAGCAACAACATGAAGGGAAGAAGGAAAGGCGATGCCGGCGGAAAAAGCTGTCGCCGGTGTCGAGATGGGGCATTCTGGAGTTGTCTTGGTTAATGTGCTTGGGAGAGATGTAGAGCGGCTAAGAGAAAGATAACGAGCGAGTTGTAGTATATGAATAAAAAATAGTTACTTAGAATGTGTTATGTATGCAAGTAAGTTAAAAAATAAGTATCTCATAATTTTTTGTTTTATTTTTTAATATAAACTTTATTGCAGTTTTATATTTTTAATTTTTTATATTATGCAACATTATTTTTTATAGATTAAATTGTTTTGGAATTCGATTTTTATTTAAAATACTTAAAATTAAATGATTTTTTAATATGAACTCCCTCCGTTTCAGATTAGTTGTCGTTCTGGAGAAAAATTTTCGTTTCAAAATATATGTCGTTTTAAGTTTTCAATGCATAAATTAAATGGATTTGACTTTTTTATCAATAGAATGATTGCAAGATCTTTTTTTATTGGTTGATTTAAAATATTTAATGGTGTTTTTATTGAAATGAAAGACTTTTAAATCTGTGTGTAAAACTCTAAAACGACAAATAATTCAAAACGGATGGAGTATAAAACTTTTAAATTACAAATACTCAATTGAAAAGATAGAGGGAGCTGGGAAGATTTAAGGAATAAATCGTATAGCTGGCAAGATTTTGTCGGATCGTAACTCAATGAGCCAGTGGACTCTTAGTGGTTGCGTCTATTAATAACTCACTTCTTGGTAGATATACTATATACTATACGAGATCCTCCTTCCATGATTATTTACACCTATAAGTTTAATACCAACATTAAATATCTAGCACCTCACTTCCTGTAAAAAAAAAAAAAAAAAATAGACAATTTTTTATTGAAAGAAGGTGATCGACAGTCGAGTCGAAGCCAACATTAATTGTGATCGTACTATTTTGTGAGGAAAATAAAATATCATATTTTTTTCCACGAGTAAAATTTTTAATTTTCATAAGATCCTCTTATAAATTTACGTCTGTTGTAAAGAAACAGACATCGATGGAGAAAATGAAAATGACGGAGGAGGTAAAGGAGCCACTTAGCCCGATGGCTCGTTTATTCGAATCACCGGCCATGGATTACTGCGCCGTCACCATCTTCGGTTTTAAAGCCAAAATTAACCGAAACGTTGTTGTTGATGCTTTGAGGCATAATGTTTACAAGCATCCTCGTTTCTCCAACAAACTGGTATTAATCTATACACACACCTTTTTATTACCTACTTCTTAATTATAATGTGTAATCTGGCTTTCTATTTTAAATTTACTTTATATGATTATTTTCTTAAATATCTATACTGATCTGATGTTCTACATTTTCCTACAACAAATCTGTTTACTTCAAAACTTTGCACCCTCTAAATATATAATTGAAACGGCAGTGTTCGTTATAATATATGTACAAATTTAAATTGTACTTAAATAATCCTTGGATTCGCTTTTAATATTTCTATTATCTCCATCAGGAGATACTCTATAGAGATTCTAAAGTAGTTTTTTATTATGACTTTTACTTTTGAAGAACCTTAACAATGTTTAAGTTCTTTTTCTTCCATCAATGAGAACTTTTGTCCTTCATCTTTTTTCTTGAAAAGAGAAGAAGTTTTATTTTTTATTTATTTATTTTAATCTTAACCAATAAAATATTAGAGTGACGAGAGAATATCACTTTAGTGATTAGGAAGAACTGTATTGCTATCATGAAGAATGAATATACAAAAAGACTTATTTATAGTCTAGTTACATATCTAATTAAATCAATTAACATAAATACAAATATCAATAATATATTATCATAATATCTTAATTAATGTTAATAGATCTTCTAGATCCTTCCATATAAGAGAGTGACACATAGAATTTCTAATGGACTTCTATAATATGCTATTTGAGAATCGATTTTGTGAAAAATGTATTTTTATTTATTTTAAATGTTTTATTAGTTAAGAAATCTTGTTAATATATTTTCTAGATATGTTGATAGAGATGGTTTTATGTCATAATCTTTATAGACCAAAAGTCAATCTTTAGTTTATTTTCTTTGGAAATACTTATTTTTTAATAAAAATACTTATTTTTAGTTAGTCAACTCATCGTTGGTGTTGGTATCTTTATTATTTTGTTATTAGACAAGAGATTGAATCGGACTACTTATTATGTAAATAAAATTTTCTATTTAATATAATTTAAGTTATTGGGCCAGTCCATTGTTTACTAGAGATTAAAGTGAAAAAGGAAAAAAAGTTATCTAATATTTGATTAACTATAACAGTCTAAGAATGGTGCAAAATGGATGAAGACCAAAGTCAATATAGAAGACCACGTAATTGAACCATTTATAGATCAAGAAGAGATAGGTGAAGATGGAGAAAGCTTCGTCGATGACTATATCTCAAGTCTCACGACAAGACCTCTTAATAGATCAAGACCCTTATGGGACATTCACATCCTTAACGTCAAAACATCAGATGCAGGAGCAGTTGGTGTAATAAGAACTCATCATACATTAGGAGATGCAACCTCCATGGTTTCTCTCTTGCTTTCATGTACTCATAAAACATCAAACCCAAACAACAATTCTTCTTCTTCTTCTATGCCTTCTTTGAAACGGCATGAAACGGTGACGTATAGCTTCAAAAACAAAGACTGGTTCTTAAGGTTAATATTCACCATTGGTTCTCAATTGAGAATGATTTGGAATACAATTTTGGATCTTTTGTTGCTTGCGGCGACTATATTGTTTTTGAAGGATACGAAAACACCTCTAAAAGGTGGGGATAATGTTGGGAGTAATGCAAAGAGATTTTATCAAAGAATAGTGGCTTTGGATGATATTAGATTTATAAAGAAGTCTATGAATATGGTACGTTACATTACACTTAATTTAGTTTCTAAGTTTTTTTTTTTCTTATTTTGTTTTTTCAATGGATCTATTTGCTAGACTGTCAACGATGTATTGGTCGGAATTACACAAGCTTCGCTTTCTCGTTACTTGAGCCAACGATATGGTAAACATTAAATTCAATATATATCATGTATGAACTTTAACCAGGGGCGAATCTAGACTATAAACGTATGGGGTGTACTAATTATAAACTCAATGAAAATCATACTAATTTGTAAAGTTGATGGATGCATAATTATATATAAATCTATTAAAAATTGTATTGATTTGTCAAAACATAATGGGTCTGTGTGCCCCCTCTTAACCTTCGTCCCTATTTTCAAAAATATCACATTTTTTATTGTAATTCAAAAATATTACATTCTCTAAAATTGTTCTAAATATATAAAAAAATTGTTTTAAAAATACCATAAACTTAAAATGGCTTTCAATGTTAAATTTAGACATCAACCCATTTGAAACTAAACCATAAAATTTAATTAGTGAATCCAAACCTAATATTTTTTAAAAAATTAATTTTTATGTTTGTAGTATTTTTGAAAAAAACCATTTTAATGGTATTTTTTGAATAATTGAGAGTGTGTAGTAATTTTGGAATATGAATTTATTTTGTGGTATTACTCGAGTAAATATCACTAGCATAAGTTAATTCTAAGACAATGAAATAATTAATATGCGTCTTGATCTCTATATATCTAAAGTTTAACATGAATATGTTGTTTCTTGACAAAACAAGACAAGACGAATGAAGAGAATGGAGCATCGACAAACAAATTTCCAAGTGGACTACGATTTCGTTTAGGTTGCACAGTAAACATAAGGCCAGACATCGGATTCAAGGTTAGAGACATATAATATAAACCATAATTAATTTCAAAATCTAAACATATATCTAATAATGTAAATATGGTTTTGTATATATAAAGCCTTTGGCAGATATGATGGCGAAAGGTTCAAAATGCAGATGGGGAAATTTCTTTAGCTTCATATTTGTACCATTATCCATGGGTTTACAAACCGATCCTTTGGTATATCTAAAGTTAGCTAAAACTACTATGGATCGGAAGAAGCATTCTTATCACGCCAAACTTGCTTATTTGCTTGTCAGAATCGGCCAATTTTTGTTCGGAGCTAAGGTGATTAATGAATATATATGCATATTTGTTTTACAATCAGTGCCGGTCCAACGTTTTTGGATGTCACTCACAAATCTGAAAAATGTTCTTCTTATAAATATGTCAAAAAGTTTTTTTTAATAAATTATCTAGAGGACTAGTTATGGTTCAAAGATAAAGTAACAAAATATTTAACTAAAGTATATTAAAAAAGGAGAATTCTCAAAAAAAACCACAAACAACTAGATTTTTTCCAAAAATACCACACACTCCCAAAAATTCCAGAAATACCACAAAAATGGTTTTATTCCAAATATATCACAAATATTGAAATAGTTTTAAAACTTCAAATTTAAACCTTAAAACCACAAAAACCAAACTCTACCTCTTCAAAACTAAACTTTAAACTCTATTTAGTGAACCTTTACCCAAAAATTTAAATTCTAAACCCTTAAAATTCACTTTTCATGTTTGTGATATTTTTCGAACATTTGAAAATGTGTGGTATTCTGAAATGTGAACTTCTTTTGATGGTATTTCAAAGAATTCCTCAATATTATAACACACGCTAGCTCTTGTAATTATAGGTAACAGCAATATTATTCAAACAAGTGGTGTTACACACAACCACATGTATTTCGAATGTTATTGGTCCCATGGAAGAAATCAGTTTCGATGGTAATCCTATTACTTACATTGCTCCTAGTGGTTACGGACACTCACAAGTATGTAATAAGCTTTTATTTAATGCCTATTTCATGAAATATTCTTCGATATATCGTCCACATATGTTTATTATTGTGTGTGTGTTTTTGATATATAGGCATTGTTGATACATTTCTCAAGTTATATGGGAAAGATGATAATATCATTAGCAGTTGATCCAAGCGTTATACCAGATCCTAAGAAGATTTGTGATGAAATGGAAGAGTCTTTGAAAGCTATGAAAGCTGCTCTTTTGGAAAGAGGGTTAGCTTAATTCTCGTTAGATCCAACCATTTTGTTTTGCAGACGTATGTGGATGGTATTATAAGTGAAATATAGTTATACTATATGAGTATAAGTGTTGTGTTGGAGATCATATTAAATATTGGTATACGTATTATTTATATAAAAGAGAAAGATAGAACTTAACGTTATAAATAAAGAGTGGTGTAAACTTTTATTTCATGTCTTTCTTTCTAATACAAACGCACTTGCTGTTATTTATATATAGAAAATGAGTAAATTGGTGAAAGAAAAGTTCTAACCACAGTAATAAGTAAATTAAAGGATTAGATAATCATCTAACACTTTTTTCCACATGAATAGGCGACCTTGAAATTATGGGAGTTTAAAACAAAAATAAAATAAAAACTAGTATTTTGTATCAAAAAAGTTTGTAAAGATAATTTTAAACAACTGATAAAAAATAAATATTTGAATCGACGTTTTTGTACGAAGACAGAGACGAGGAAAAAAAAAGTTTATGTGATGGTGGGTGCTTTTGGACCAATTAGTAAGCTTCTTTTTTCTCCGTCCTGGACACAACGGACCGTCCAGTTGACCCTACAACATATTTTTCATTTTGTATGAAACTGAGAATTAAACTCCCAACCTTTCGGACCTGAGGTGTGAGGTGCGAGTCACTAGACTACAAACACCCCACAGACCAATTGGTAAGCTTTTCCTTCAATTGATTTTCTGGTCATTTTTTCAACTGTTTTTGCAGTTTTTTATTTTATTTTACATATATATATATATATATATAATTTTGTATATTTGGGACTGAACAATTTGGGAGTTAGAAACCAATATCTCATTAGATTTGGTCCAGATTTGATCCTGCATGTGAGCCATTAGCCATTAGAATTGCTTTAAATGCTTTTGTAGTTAAAATGTAGTTAGAAGTTACAACAAGTATATTTTGTTAATTAGTAGTTAGAAGTTAATTAGTGAGGTATAGTTAGAGGTTAAGTACTTGTATATAAACACTATATATTACTCATCTATGATTAAGAGGAATAATACTTCATTTCAACAACAAAAAATATTCTTTACAACCTTTAAATAACAGTTTGTGTGCCACATGTTTCATTTGTTCTTTCCTATTATGCACGATCTAACGTCTCACTCAATTTCTGAAGCTCACGCAATTCTTTCTAGAGCTCACTCACCAAAAAGAGAAATGTTATAAAAATTATTCGCCACACTTTAAGATTATGCAGTTCTAAGTAGTTATAAATGTTTAACAAATTTGTAATAGAACTTTAACCAATTATAACAACCAACTTTAAGGAGCTTGAATTGATCTTGGAAGTTTCAAAAATGATTAATGAAGAAGACTCAAACGACTACGTATTAGCTCAAACCGACTACAATTGGTTTGCTAAATTAGTCACAATTAGGGGTGGGTTTTCGGAGATTCGGTTCGGTTCGAATAAGTTCTGCTCGGTTCCAGTTCTTTCGGTTCCTTCAACATAGGATACATTCAATTCGGTTATAAAATATCATAACCATTTGAGAACCAAAATAATAGTGGTTCGAGTTCAGTTCATATATTTACCCAAAAGAACCGAAATATCTAAAATATTCATAACCAAAAATACCCAAAAGAACTAAAAATAGACAAAAGAACCATAAATATCCAAAATAATCGAAAATATCCAATATATCCGATACGAAAATACCCAAAGAACCAAAAATATTAAAAAAACCAAAAATACCCAAAAATAATGGACATTTTTAAAAATATTGATAAGAGGGACATATATCCATAATTATTGGTATAAACATTTACATTATATTTTTAGCTCCTCGGTTCGATTGGGTTCCGAACCAATATCCATGGTTCTTGACAAAAAAAACCGTTCGAATAATTTAAAAATATTTAGTTCGATTTTTTTATTCCGAATATTTTGTTCATCCCTAGTCACCACTAAACCATAATCAAATCAAACCCAACAAACTCTATTTTGATCTTATTCTTCTATGTCTTCACCTTAAATAATGGATTCCAATTCCTACACCTAATAATAATAAATAAAAAAAATCCCCAGCGACTTGCATTAAAAAACAAAAAGTATATTTATAAGGATAGAAGATTGTTGCAAGAACAAAAAGGATAGAAAATTAGATGTTTAATGGGCCAAGACTCAAGCCTTAAGAGGCTCGCAGCGGCGTGGCCCAAACCTACTAATGTTTGTTTGTCGATCGTCGTCACTGTGTTTGTGTTGTTGACTGAACTCAAAACATCTCTATCTCCGTCTCCGACGATGTCTACAGGTGACCAGAGCAAGAAGAGAAAGCAGCGTTATCTCCCTCAGAATGTAACCCTTCTTTCTTATTTATATCCTTTACAGTAATTGTGTTTTATTTTTTATGACTCTGCTTCTAATTTTTGGTGCAGAGACCAGCAAAGAAGAAAGGTGCTTACCCTTTGAAGCCAGGTGTTCAAGGTTTTTTCATCTCTTGTGATGGCGGACGCGAACACCAAGCTTCTCATGAAGCTCTTAACGTCATAGATTCTGTAAACTTTCTTCCTCTTTTTTAATCTCATTACAATTGATTCCTTTCAATGTATCGGTTTATCTTCAAATTAGCCCTTTGATAAGTTGTCGATTTGCGGTTCTAGGGTTCCTTGTAAATTTCTTTCTCTGCTAGCTTTTCTAGATTTCTTCTGATTGTGGATACAACAATTTCATAAGTTTGGGTGTTTGATTGCAAAGGAAAGTACAATCAAATAAAAACAGAAATGGTTATGTTGTCTCCCTGCCAATGTTTTAGCTTCTAATGTTGAACTGTTTCTTAAATGTAAATTTCTCCATGTTATAGTTTTTTGAGGAGCTAGTGAATGGAACTGGCTTGAAAGTAAGTTCCTCTGGGATGCTTGAGAAACCAACAAACAAAAAGGTTACTTTTTCCTATAGCGATGAGGAAGATGAGGATGAGGAGGTAGATGAGGGTAATAATGTCGAGGAAGAGGAAAAGAAAGAGGATGGTGATAAGACAGAAGTGAGTGAAGGTGGTAATAAGCAAGTGAATGAGAAAGAATTAGCAGGTGAAAAGTCATGTGAAGCCAAACAACTTGAAGAAATTGAAAATGAAAAGAAGGAAGAAGATGAAGAGAAACAAAAGAATGGTGTTGAGGAACCTCCGAGGAAGAAGACATGCGTGGAAGAGGCAAATGCATCAACAAAAGTAAAATATACAGAAAAGTCTATTGATAAGCTCATTGATGCTGAACTTAAAGAACTTGGAGACAAGAGTAAGGTAAGCTATTATTTATTGGTAGACGAGAGGAGCTCCTCTCAACAAATTTCTTAAGTCTTTGTTTTCATCTACGGATCATTAGAGTATCATTATCCATTTTGTTTTCCCTTTCTTGGCAGAGACGGTTTATGAAGTTAGATCCAGGTTGCAACGGTCTAGTCTTTATTCAAATGAAAAGAAGAGATGGTGACCCAAGTCCTAAAGATATTGCACAGCATGCATTGACTTCTGCAGCTGCAACAAAAAAGCATATGTCAAGGTTTGATCTTACTCACAAAACTCCAACATATTGAGAATTTGTCTTTGATGAGTGTTTATTAATATCAGGTTCATCCTAAGACTTTTACCAATTGAAGTGTCTTGTTATCCTTCAGAAGAAGAGATTTCAAGGGCCATCAAGCCTCTTGTGGAAAAGTATTTCCCCATCGAGACCGATAACCCCCGGAAAGTAATGTTACTATCAGGAAGTCTTTGCATATCCCTCCTAGATTCCGAAATGCTTATCTCTTTAACTGTTATTGCAGTTTGCTGTGTTGTATGGAGCGCGTGCAAATACTGGACTTGATAGGATGAAAATAATAAACACAGTGGCAAAGTCTATCCCTGCACCTCATAAAGTTGATTTGAGCAATCCAGAGATGTCTATCGTGGTGGAAATTGTTAAGGTGAAAACAAAGATAGTTTTTATGTAAGAGGTTTTGCATTTACAGATTTGTTGACTCAATTTGTGTTGCAATTTACAGACAGTATGCTTAATTGGGGTGGTAGAGAAGTACAAGGAGCTAGCAAAGTACAATCTCAGGCAACTCACTTCCACCAATTGATAAAATCTCAATTTTCTGCTAAGTTTTGTTTCTTAAGACTAAAAGATGACTTTTGTTTACTGGTAGTGTGACAGTGTTCTAGAGTTTCTTTCTGTCTTGGCTTCCTAAAGCGCCTAAAATCTAACACGCCATTTCGCAACAGATTTTGAAAGAAAATGGATTCAAACATTTTCTTTACAACATTTTACTTGTTTACCAACTCCCTCCAATGTGAAAAAGCAAAATTAAATCATGTTATGAATCAACTCTTGTTCTTCAATCCACTTTTTGTTCACTCTAAGTTCTAAGTTAAATAACTTCATTTTTTTGCACCTACTCCTCCAAGTTAGCAGTCCCAACGTGCCGAACTAACTTCATACTACCACCAAACTGTTTCCTACTCTGTTCTCTACTCGCACCCTTCTCCAAAATTACACCTTGCACTGCCTCTGATTCTTCCAACTTGGTCCACGCAGCCTTTAGAATATTCTATCAGGCGTTTAACATATTCACAGCTTATGATCCGACAGGGGGTGTAGTAGGTCACTTATGTGGACTGTGAACAGATGGGAGAAGGCTGTGAGCGACAGAGATTGCACCGGAACCCAATCACCATACTTGAATTCTTCTCGTTAAGCCCATATGCATCTCCATGGTACCACTCTACAAACATTACACAAAAATTAAAGCTGATCTACGAAGGAAACCAACTCTTGCAATTTAAATCATGGTGAGCCAAAAGAAGATTAGACAATGAATTTACCTTTACAGATTTCGCAAGCGATAAGAGATGAACCAGATTCAGATTCCATCATGCCGCATAAATGACACTTAGGTTGATCATGATTAGAATCCAAAGGTATATAATATCTATCTTTTTGGAACTTATTGACACGTTCATCACCAGGCTTGCTCGATAATTGGAGTCCATTCAACCAATAGCTAAAGCATCTTTCTGTTCTCTTCTTTCTTATGGATATCTCTTGTTTTACTTTCTTAGGTCTGCCTCTACCTCTTTTAGTTTCCAGTTTTCGTTTCGTGCTCCCTCCAAGAACTTTACTTTCATCCTGCAGCCGAGTAACATGCTTTGGTCGCCTGCCTGAACGTCGCAATGGTTTGCTTGCAACAACTTTTTTATGATTCTTTAACCTTACAGCAATTTTCTCTGCCAGTGAGGTTTTTGTCCTCTTTAGTCGAGCAGATTTGCGAGCAGGAACAACCTTTTTATGCTTTTGTGTCTGAATTCCAATCTTTTTACGAAAACTCCCTGGGGGACGCCCTCTTTTCCGTACGCTAGGTTGTTCTTTTGCTAGAAGTTCACTTCTGCATTGAAGACAGATGTACATGCCTTGCTTCTCCGCTCTCCTGATATGCCTTTTGTGAAATAATCCTGAAATTTTCAATGAAAGATCATGTTAGGCATCACCTCTTGTTTAGGAATGAGTCTAACTGCTGCTAAACACTCCCCTTTTTGTCCACTCACATAAGCATAGCGTTTGGAAAAAATAAAAAGCTCTTGAACAAATTAACAAGAAAAGAGACTCACTTTTGCAGTTGTGGCAGCTCGCAGCTTCACTGTATTAAAGAAAAACAGATAATAACAGTTAAGAAAGAAAATTAGTCAACAGAAAATTAAAAACCGGACATATATGTTCTTTAGGATAAACATGCTATTAGGTTCGAAGCAGAGTCCAAGTGACAATCGTTTTAATGCTTAAGAGAGTATTCCAATTCTAATAACTAATAAGGACAAGGACTTCTGAAGGCGAAAAGGGTTATGAATAAGTACATACCTCAAAGGCACATCTCTCTTACATTGCTCACACAAAGATGATTCTGATTTTTCTGCCCTTTCAAATAGGTATAAAAATCCTTTTTCCTGTGAGGACCTTTTCCTTACTTTGTCTATCTCAGAGTGTCTGAAAGAGCCTCCTGGCTTACTAGTTTTTCGTACAGCTTTTTTCTCTTCAAATCCTTTCAGAAGATGTAAAGGTACATATGGTTCACTCAGCCAGAATTTTTTCCTTCCACTTGAGGATTCTTCAATCATGCGACCATTCTTCAACACAACATCAGGAATATTTCTCCTTTTACCAAAGTCAAGGAGATATTTCACAGTCTCATCCTCTATGCACTTCCTACGGACAATCGCTTTTTTAAACAGCCTGACAGATTTTTTAGATTCTTTATCCGGTGCAGGAAGAAGATGACTGTTTTCAATATCATCCCACTTTATGTAAGAATTGAGTGTCCTCACCTATAAAATAACTGAAATGTTAGGTGAAAATGGTCCAAGGCTAAGCATCCCACAAGTAGACGTATTCATAGGAGAAAGTGGTACAAGACAAAACTAAGTGCATAAACAGCAAATATCTGCGGATGACAGCTCAAAAAATAAACCAACTTCACTGCAATTTAAATTAGAGTACACAAAAATATAAAAGGTTATCATACCGCCTACACTCATGCGCATGCCAGATGGAAACCGAAATTATTGTCAAAACGCACATTACTAATACACGCTTTGACACTTGGGAACAAGAATTACGATATGTTTGACCAATTTTATATTACCTGAATACCGAGCAGTTCTGAAGTCGTAGATGACTCGACGTCTGCTTCCCAGGCAACACGCCGGCTTCTCCTAGCGGACTCTGAATTCTCAGGATACAGTATTCCTGGAATATTCATACTTCCGCCTGCATAGTGTAGAGTGCATGAAGAATGAAACAACTGAATGGAAGTGAGAGGAACAAAAGAATAGTTAAAGACAGCAGAAGAAAAACGCGTAAACAAGAACAAAACAAACCTTGTCTAGCAGCCTTCGAGATTAAAGTGCGAGGTAAAACCTTCCAGTTGTATAATCGCCGAGAAAGTCGGCCACCTCTCCACCAACATATGGTCAATCCACCATTTTTCTTTGCAGAAGGCTTAACCCCAGACTCGAGCAATGTCCCCCGCCTTTTACCAATAGCAGTCTTTGACCATGATCGAGTTGAAGAAATGAAAAAATGTATAGCTGAGCCCATTACTTCAGAATCGACATGGTTTAGCCACTCAAATGAAAGTACACGATGATGCAAATTTGCCTCTAGCTGCAACGATGATTCCCAAAATCTTTCATTAGAATATGAAAATTTGATGCACAGCTAGATTAATCACTAAAGCACTACACAACAATTGTGTTCACGAAATCCTGCCTAAAAGATTTCTGAAGATAGTTTTAGTCTTAATCAAATGGAGAAGTAGCTAAACACTCAACATTCCTAGCAACACTATAAAAAGTGAACAGGAACTGATAGCGCACCACATAATAAGTTCTATGCAGCAACACAAAATATTGAAGAAATTTGGATATGACAGCTTCGGGAGCTTCAATTTATTGCCAATACAATTATTCAATAAGAAACAATGCCATATTACCACTTACTATTGCAAAATGAATGTTTTAGGAGGAAGAAACTTTAGAAAAACTTACTTCAACTAATAAATGTTTCAAGCTCGAGATATTTGATGCATTCAGAATGTGATTACGCCATATCCTGGAGTGCTGTGGATTCAACCATGGACCAACCAAAAGACCTTGCAATCGACTTTCCATGGATAATATCTGGCATATAATATGCATAAGATAACTTTTCTTATCAATGGATTGACTGTTAGCAACTTCACTTTCTGAAGGACCCTGTAAAGCCCCGAGACTCATGTTAAACAAGCAATTTTTGTCACTCCCAGCATCCTCCGATTTGCAAGAATGACACCATCCACATTTTTCTTTCCACGGATCCAGGTAGAGGTTTTGGATATATCGCCACTGAAATTTGGTAGTTTTCATCAATATGATCTTCACCTGGGTAGAAGCTATCTCTTCATCAGATCTCATATCATTGGAACAGATTGGTGACTTACGCATTAACTCTTCAGAAATTGCTGTAGTCATCTGAGCAAATATATATTGGTTTCTGTAGCCTGTCTCTCTCTGCACGTTCGGCCTAATTCCTTTCCTTGTGTTTATTTTAGCCAAATTCTGGGAAGACAAATGGAAATTCAAATTTTGCTCTTTCATGATATCCAAAGAGCTCAATGGTACTGACTCATGAAGATTTTGGACATCTAAACCATTTTGTACAATTTCAACAGACCCTTTAGAACTAATATTACGGATATCTAGCCCGGTAGCTGAATCTGATTTCTTCCGACGAGTCCGAAGACCATGATTATGTGAGCCTGCATTGCTGGATGTTTCATCCAGCTTTTCTTTGACACCAGATGTTGACGGTCTTTCTGGAGTTGGTAGAGGAGTCTTAAACCCTCCAATAGAAGGAATCATTCCTTTGGCTGACATATCCAAACTTGCAGACATTTGTGAATTCACACCACTAACTGTCCTTTTCAGCCCAACAGGTACATCCCAATGTTCTTTAATTGCTTTTATTACGCCACAGTAGAAACTAGAGCATGACTTTAGTTGCTCCAGCACAAGGATCACATCATTAACATGGTAGTAGTTCAACGAGCCTGAGTCATCTGTGTCGATCCTGCAAATTCATAGTGGATGACATCAACCAACCTATGAAGAGATATAGCAGTTCCTAAATCAACATATGAAAGAAGTTTCTTGAAATGGATGGTAAGAAACATTCCCCCATCTGCCTGCATTGCAGGATACTAAGGGTAAAAATTGCATCTAGATAACGAGCAAAAAAGGCTATTCACATGTCCAAACATGAAATTTAACTTATTAGGAAAATGACAGGAAGGACACAGAGTTTTCCAGTTTTATCATGTTTTGTGCATTTTTAGTTAATTCGCTAACTAGCTAAAACTGGGGTAATGTTTTTACACCTGAAGTAGTCACCTCTGGTCTATGGCAATTATCAACATGTGTCTACAGTGCTCACGAGACATCATCTACCACTTAGGTGAGCCAATAAAAATATAATATGTAGTAATAAAAAAAAACTATAGAAAAGTAGTAGTGAATCCCCAATATAGATTCCACTTAGACCATGCATTAGCCCTTCTTAGACAAGAGAACCAAAGAAAGAAACTTACACCAATAAGTAACCACAACTGCTGTAGTATTTTCGACCATGGGGATCAATCTCTAAAAACTCTGCTCCTCGAATCTGCTTCTCTGGCTTTAACCTTGGTACACATCGATCAAATGCACATTCAGGGCAGTACCAATCACCCTCAGGTAAAAGGTGACTGGCAACACCAACACACTTAGAATGATAGGCAGCCGGACAACCATCACAGCAAAGTAAGCTCCCATCCATTTTACACAGACGGCAGTCGTCACTGTTCCGGTCAAATGAGCCATTCATGACCTCGTCATTTAAAGACAAAGCATCTGCCAGCTCCATCATTCTTCTCTTTCTGCGTCGCACTTCTGTGTTTGTCTTTCTATCAAGCTCCATTTCAGACTCAACTGCAAAAGATCTTTTATTAAGCTCTGATCTCACAACTTCAGCATTTGTCATATCATCACACAGACGGCTAAGTATTTCAATTTTCAGATTCATGGGTAGCCTGAAATACTCATTTCTGAAAAAGTCCAGGCGAGAAAGATCCATTCCAGGGCTGTCCTTAGACCCAAAAAATAGCAGGTACTCGACTACAAAAAGGGGATATGTAACCAGATCCAACATATCCCAATCAAGACTCCTGCATTTAATATAAGACCAGCAAAGCATGAGTGCCAAAACAGTAGAAGCTTCATATCCATAACAAAGGCAATAAAAACTCAAATTTTCATTACTTAAGAGAAAAAATAAAAATCATACCTGAGGCAAGCAGTCGCAGAAAAGTCACCTTCAGCAGCAAGTTGTTTCATATGTTTTCTTAATATTTGCAAGAGAGAAACATGGATGCTATCAAATAACAGACTAGGAGACATGCACCTCAGAGCTTCCACAAAATCTTTCAACTCAAAGGGACTCAAAAATAGCAAAGTGCTGAAGGACCTCAGACAAGAGTAAGCGGTAAAGACATCAAGTATTGGAAGACCATCTAAATTCAAACAATCGGAGGATGGAGGTAATTGTGGCTTTGGCGGAAGCACAGAAATACTCTCAGCTTTCTCATCAACGAACCAAGTTTTCTCCTCTGTCAGACTACTAACTGAGGGAGAAGGGGATATTTCATCAACTAAGTAAGCTGTTACAGCGCTACTGGCAGGAGACTGAGCTAACCTTCTACGAGCGCTTCTTCTCAACCGAGGCTGACTTACCGATTTTGAATTCTCTGACCCTTTTCTTCTTTTTTTCCTACCACTCGTATACTCATCTGAAATTTCCCTATCAGAGAAAGACTCATCAACAGTCTTAATATCATGCTCAGGCAGATCATGATCCCGCTCAACCCCATTAGAATCAGGAGTGTTGACATCTTGCAATGAGACACTGTTCTGCTTCTTTATCTCCTCCAAGAGCTGAGCATTTGATACTTCAGCAACATGAACGTCTTTATATTCTCTATTCTCCCCCTGCATGTTGATTTCTTGAACTTTATCATCTCCATCCGCTTGAATGAATACGGCATCCTTGCTGTTCTCTGCGTTAGCCTCCAAGTTCAAATCAAATCCTTCCTCCTTCTTCTGCGTATTCAAAGCACAGACTCCAGCATTGTCCCAATCACAACAACTCGCATCCATGTTCAGATCAATATATCCCCTCTTTTTGTCACTACAATTTTCCTCATAATCGATATTTACATTTATCAAACCTAAACCTTCATTTAAATTCCAATCCAACCCTGTAGTCAGATCAAACCCAGTTCTCAGTTCCGGGACCGTATTATTCAAATCCATCCCAGACTCATATGTCCTACCTAGGGTTTCTACAGGACCACAATTCAAATCAACGTTCCCTCTCAAATCCACACCAAAGCAATCAGAAATCTCCGCAACTCCATTTAAATCGACATTCCTCAAGACATTTACCTCATCTTGAGACTTTTCCTTCCCTCTTCCAGAGCTGTCTAGCTCAATATCATCGACCCGAGGACGCTTCTTTGTCCTCCTACCAACTCTGGGCTTCACGTGGACAGATGCTTCCACGGATTTCCCTTCTCCATTCACGAGAGCAACAACCTCGTCGAATTTCGAAATCTCCGTAACGCCATTCTCATAAATGATCTCGAAAAATCCAGAAGAATCGTAAGATCGCACCGTACCGGAACAAAACCCAACCCCTTGGATCTCCTTCCTAACGACTTTCCCAACCAAATCCATTGATGTAGAGCTAACTTTCTGTTAACGAAATAAGCGAATCTACGAACCAACGAAGCAAAGAAACCTCATTAGCCCAGTCTCCTTTTGCTTTTCCTAGAAAACGCTTACAACGTGCAGGAGAGAGAGAGAAAGAGAAAGGGACACAGAGATTCTCTCTCTACACAAAAACGAATTCTCTCACTGGGAACACACGAGACAAGTTTGGTCAATGTTAGGCAGAGAAGGCCATCTCTCTCCCTCCCCTCCCACACTTTTTATTTTTACTTCTCTTTTTTTCTGGGATCAAAGTGATATGTTTTAATTATCTTCCCTATCTAACCAAAAAGGACACTCTTCTCTTCTTATAAACATGTATTTAATATTTTGTGTGTAGTTGTGGTAAAAATCATAATTATTATTAATATTCTATTTTATAATATGTTTGGATCTTTAGATCAATATTATTTTACTTTTTACAATAGTGGACTGTTAATCTGTTTTTTATTAAATGACAACAAGTTGACATAAAAAAAAGTTACAAATCTTTTGTTTATAAAGAAAATGATATGTCATTAAAAATCTTTGTAAATCCTATCATTTACTTTGAATAATCATAATAATAATTGCAATATATATAATAATATATTTCATATTTATACAATGATTTTCCGAAGATTTTCCTTCATTGGATCCTTTTTATTTTTTTTCTCCTCATCTTTTTACCAACTTGTTTTTTATAAATTTTGAAAGTTTCTATGGAACCAACCCATATTTAAGGCATAAATCATTACTTCCATAACCCTTTGGTCAATTTTGTTTCTTATTTTAAAAATTTAAGGAAAATATATTTATAGTTGAAAATATAATATAAATATGTTAACATTTTAAACAGATAATTTAAATGTTTTTCATATGTTAAATGACAAAATAAATAGGTTCAATGCAAAGTAAACAAAAAATAATAATAATGATAAGTTTCAAATAATTTTGATAAATTATGTAGCTTATCAAATAGGTTTAAAATTATTAATCCATAAAATAGTTTTGCTTAAGTTTATAAATGAATTAAAATCTAATACACAGCCCCTTTATTATTAATCCACTTAAGTAAAAACTGTTAACACATAATTTTGTTTTAGTTTGTTCCGATTTTTGTTAGCGTTGGTACGTAGGGGCTGAGAAGGAAAGAACCCATACATGTATGTGTATTCTCTGACCTTCAATGAGTTTTTTTAGCTTCTTTGTGGCCTTGAAAGTTGGAATAGTATCTTTATTATAGGGAAATTAATGACTTGTCATTTCCTATACAATGAAAAATGCTAAAACAACACAAGTGATTTGACGAACCATTAAAACAGAAACTTTAGCAGAAATTTTAAATACAATGGCGTGGTGTGTTTATATTTGAGAGTGAACTTTATATTTCTTCACGTCCTAGCTTGAAGCTCAAAGAAGAGAGTTTAAAGAAGTTTAAAAATGTAAACTATATTGAACTTAATGGGCTCTGTTTTGTTGCTGATGTGGGCCAAAGCTTGTTTCTTAGAGATCAAATCCTCTTGCTGAAGAAGAGTCTTCAATCTGATACTCCCCCTCAAACTTGTGTTCGAGATAGTCATGACACCAAGTTTGTCTCTGAGCTCGAAGAAAGGTTCTTGAGGTAGGGACTTAGTGAATATATCTGCAAGTTGCAAGTGTGTTAGGATATGTTTCACAACTAATTTCTCTATAGCCACTCTTTCCCTAACATAATGAAAGTCAATATCAAAGTGGTTTGATCTTGAATAAAAAACTGGATTAATGTAAGATACACAACTGATAAATTGTCACAGTACAGAACTGGAGTGAGCTGTTGAGATACACCAATTTGATTGAGCATATTTGAGAGCTAAGAAACTTCTGTTGCAACAAGTGAAAGTGTTTGATATTCTGCTTCTGTTGATGATTTTGAGACAGTGGGGTGTCTTTTAGCATACCAAAATATTACATTTAATCCAAGAAAAGTACAAAAACCACCAGTGGAACGTCTTGTTTCTCTACACCCTGCTCAATCTGAATCACTATAGCAGCAGAGAACTGAATCAGAGTTTGATTTTAGATTGATTCCCATCTGAACTGTACCTTTAACACATTGTAGTATATGCTTTAGTAAATTGAAGTCTGAAAGTGTTGGAGAATGCATCTTTTGGCACACATAATTAACAGCAAATTGAATGTATGGTCTGGTAAGGTCAGATACTGAAGCTTACCTGCCAAACTTCTGAACAGAGTTGGATCTAAGAACAATGTAAGTGAACCATGAACTTTTTCAAGCTGCAGAGGTGGTGGAGTGGCTGCAGGTTGACAGTCTTCCATTCCAGAATTAACTAGTAGTTTAGTTGCATATTTGGTCTGATTTAGAAACAGTCATAAGAGGTGAAACACATCTTGAATGCCAAGAAAATAGTGTAATTGCCCCATGTCCTTCATTCTGAATTGGTTGTTTAATGATGTGATGAGTTGTGCTATCAATTTTGGTATCTTTCTTGTTAAGATCATATCATCTACATACAAGAGAAGAAAAATCACATCATATTCATGATGATAAGTGAAGAGTGAGGGATCAAAGATGTTGCAGATGAACCTAAATTGTATTAGAAAGGTGTTGAACTTCTCAAACCAAGCTCTAGGAGCTTGCTTCAGGCCATAGATAGCCTTTAAAAGCTTACACACATGGTTTGGCTTTTTTGGATCTCCAAAGCCTGGCGGTTGAATTATGTAGACATCCTCTTTTAGATCTCCATGTAAAAAGGCATTTTTACATCCAATTGCTTTATCCCAACTTTGTGTTACAGCTATGTGTAGAATCATTCTGATTGTAGCTGACCTCACTACTGGACTAAATGTTTCTGTGTAGTTCGTTCCTTCTTCTTGCTCATAGCCTTTCACTACTAATCTGGCTTTCAGCTTGTTTAAACTTCCATATGCATTGAGTTTTCTTTTAAGAATCCATTTGCATCCCAACAATTTATCTGCAGTTGCTGATGGCACTGGTTCTCACAAATTAGTTACATACATTAAATTCATTTCTTCACACATAACTTTTGTCCATTATGCATTTTTAAGTGCTTCTTTTAGCTGTTTTTGGTTCCAAATTATCTGATGTAACATTGACCATTGCATATTTTGGATTTGGCTTGAAAATTCCAGACTTAGCTCTAGTTGTCATAGAGTGTGAGCCTGAAACCAAATCTCCAGGTGACTGATATGTCTGTGTGGTTGATTCACTTCCACTTGATGTCAGTTGTTCTTCATAATCTGAGCTTTGATTTTGTATCTCATGATGAGCAGGAATTTCATCTCTGCTCCTAAGTCATCTTCTGGTATTACTTGAGGTTCATCATCAGATATTGGTGGATTAATAACTTGTTGCTGCTGAGTATTGGGAGGATCTACCACATCACTATAAGGTGGAAGAGGAACTAAGTCTTCCTTTTGTTGACCTTGAATCAAGCACCAATATGAAAATAAGGACTTATGTGGCACTTGTTGATAAGATTTGTACAAATCATTGAAAGGGAACTGTGTTTCATTGAACAGAACATGTCTACTGATGTAAACAGTACCAATTGGGGGATATAGACAACGATATCCCTTATACTTCTCATTGTACCCCAAGAACACACGTGAAAGAGATTTTGGATCTAGTTTGTATTAATATATATGTTAATATTAACATATATATGTTAATAGTTTGTTCTTCATATAAGGCTTGAGGTTAGGAAATCATTTGCATCCAAATACTCTTAGAGCAGTATAACAAGGAGCTTTGTTGTTAGTACTTCAAATGGACTTTTGAAACCTGGTAGTGCAGAAGAAGGTAGAAAATTGCCAAGAAAACTTGAAGTAAAGAATGCTTCTACCCATAATTGTTGAGGCACCTTGCTATGAAATATCATGGACAATCCCAACTCTGTCAAATATTTGCGTATTTTCTCTGCCAAGCCATTTTGTTGAGGAGTATGGGGGCATGAGATAAATTGCATGATTCCAAAATTTGTCAGGTGAGTTATGAATTAATTGCTTGTGAATTATCCCCCTTCATCACACTGGAGCATACTGATCTTGGTCTGATATTGTGTTTCAACTAACTTCTAAAAGTTTATAAAGATTTGAAAGCAGTATGATTTGTTCTTAAGTGGATAACAGCAAAAATATCTTGAGAAGATGTCTATTAATATAACATAATATTTAAATCTTTGATTTGAAACAACTGGTGAAGGTCCCCATAAATCAATATGAATCCTTTCTAGGGGCCTTGAAGAAACAAAATCAGAAGTTGAAAAAGGAAGTCTACTTGAATTTCCTAACTGACAAGCATCACACAGAACATGATCACTTATCTTATTCATTACTATTGAGTTATTCTTAGATAAAAGTTGCATAATTTCCTTGAGGATGGCCTAAACGTTGATGTTATACATCACAACTTGTAGATTGTTGTCTCTGTGAGTAGAAAGCTTTTAATCCCAAATTGTCCAACTGATACAGGTTATTATGCCTTTGTCTGTGAGCTATCATATTGTTTGTCCCCTTGTCCTTAACATAAAAAATTTCATTATCAAATATGAAGTAGCAAGGATAATTTAAAGTGAGCTTAGACACTGATAACAAGAACTTGGTAATACCATGACAGATTAAGATATCATTAAGAGGCAATGTACCTTTGGTTGTTTGAAGTTCTATTGAGCCAATATGAGTTATAGGCAGGAACTCACTGTTGCCAACAACTACAAAGTCACTTCTAGTGTATGCCTCTGCATTTTGTAAATGATTGGCTGAGTTGGTAATGTGTGATGTAGCTCATTTATCATGAAACCATTTATGTCTTGAGTTGTTATTCTGATCAGATACTCTCATGGTTGCAAGGGTTGTGTGCATTTCCTCATTCTGATAGTCATGATCAAATCTGTTATAGCACTTAATGGTCGAATGACCATACCTTCCACATATTTTGCATGTTGGTTTTGTAGTTGAGCCAGTATCCAAATTGTTGTTTGGGTTGAAGCTTCCACTTGTGAATTGTTGATAAAATACTTTACCTCTGGTAGAGTATGAGTTGTTTGAGTTCCTTCCTCTGTAGTTTCCTTGATTATTATATTGTCCTCTTCCTCTATCGTTCTATCCTCTACCAGTAGTGAAAGCAAGGTGCGGTGTGACTTTAATAGACTCTTTGTAGTTTTGCAGCTTTGTGTCAAACCCAATGAGCTTGAACTCAACATCTTCATAAGTCATTTCTAAAATAGTATCCATTGAGTTTTTAATGACAGTGGCTATAGACTCGTATTCTTTTCCCAAACCATTTAGAGCAGCATAGATCATTTCTTGATCTGACAAACCATATCCAATAGAGTATAGTTGATCACACACAATTTTGACTTCTCCCAAATACTCAGTCATTGTCTTCTGATTTTTGTTAATATTATGCAGTTTCCTGGTGGCTGAGACCCCATTGTATTTCTTTCCCAGACAATACCACACTTCTTGAGTTGTATTCAGTCCATAAGCAGCTCTTAAGGCTTCTTCAGACAAAGAGCCAAAAATCCATGCTTTCACCAGTTGATCTTTTTGCATCCATACATCAAAGGTTGGGTTAGCTTCACCTCATATCCATTAACAAAGCCAAGCAGCTTTTGACTAGACAAGAAAGATTCGAGTTAAGTTTTCTACTATAAGTAATTTGTTGAGCATAACTTAAGAGTAACACAATGTGAGATGTTTAGAGTAGGTAAGGTAGAGCCTTCCATGGCTCTGTTACTATGAAAGCTCAAAGAAGAGAGCTTGAAAAAGATAAAAATGTAAACTTTATTGATAATGACTTAACGTTTTACAGTGAGGTTTTGACAAAAAATATATATATATATATATATATATATATATGCGAATGAAAATGATTAAAAGATTTAGTTGTGCCTAACCACACATGATTTCACTGCTTTCCAAGATTGAGAATCTGTTATGGTGACTAATTTGTCTTATATGATGAGTTGTGCAATCATTTAAAGTGTACTGCTCTCTTAGAGCCGTTGGAGAAGGATTCACACTCTGGTTTTGTCTCAAAGTGTCAAAACGCAGATTTTTGTCTTGCTGTCTAATGGGTTCTGTTTTGTTTCTGATGTGGGCCAAAGCTTGTTTCTTAGAGATCGAATCCTCGTGCTGAAGAAGAGTCTTTAATCTGATACTAGCAAGGACAGAAGAAAAGCCTTTTAATTTCTTGATGTATGTTTGTTAGAAAATAAACACAATTTTTTGATAATTCAAATTTGTAAAGAGAAAATGAACAAGGCAAACACAAGAATTTATATCAATGGCTTACTTTGCGTATGTTTCCGTACTTATTAGAGATAAAAAAATATTGTCATAGTCGATTCACAAATTCAAATCCGACCACACAAAAATTACTCTATTTTTTCATTAGATTTTCTCTTAATGTGCTTTTCTCTCTCACTCTCCTATATTTTTTTCTTAGGTGATCTCTATTAATAGATATTACGACATCTTGTGTGAACAAGAAAAATCAAGGTCACCGTCCACGACCATTGTCAAACCTTGAAAAGCCACCAATATTTGACTAACAATCTTTCATTTAAAGAATGATATTGTTTGTTTTCATACTTTGATCATGTAGTAAGTCTTCTAGTCTTGTTAACCGAACAAGCTAAGTGAAGTAATTTGTCAATAGCTACGACCTTTGAAAACATAATAGATGAATTCTTGTTTATTTGGATCTTTTCTGGTATAGCAAACTTTAATCGTTATGGACAGACGGCTTAAACACTACAATTGATGTCTTATTCTTAAAGTGGTCAATAAGGATTGTAGGTTAATTAAACTTTGTTAGATAACAAAAACCATCCCGCTGTTGTGTAATTTGTTTTAATTAGTAAAGATTTTTTAAAGTTTGCTTACTAGCTTCTCTTTTATCTAACGTCAAATCCTTCACATTGTCGTATAAAATTCTTTCTTCCAAACCACCATGAAGAAATATTGTTTCTACGTTCATCTGTTGAAGATGTAAATTTTCTTTAGCTACTAGTCTAAGAACATATCTTATGGTAACCAACTTGACTACAAGATAAAAAACTTATTGTGTAGAAATGACAATTCTATTTGTTGAAAATCGTTCACGACTAACCTCATTTTGTATTGTTTGTTTCCATCATGTTCTTCTTTTATTTGGTAGACCGACTTGCTATGAAATGTATTCTTCTCCTCATGCAATTCGACTATTCCCTATGTGTAAAAGTCCATATATTTCTTCATTGCTAAGAATCAATTCATCAATTTTAATTGTTTTCATATCATTCAAGATCTGTGAGCAAAATGTAGTTGATAAATGGAGAAAATCTTGCAAGTGACTTGATGATTATGCTTGACCCATGTAACTGGTAACTTTATCACTATATTGATTGCATTGCACAAAACCTAGGCGCATAGAAGATAAGAAGAGTATGAATACTTGTTAGTCGTATGGGGATAAACAGTTGAAAGACTACTGTATAATACATTTGCAAAATATCGGTTAGAGTTCTTGATGCACCTCAAAGTTTCACGTAGTGCATTCATGTACAAATGTACTCATTTGTAGGGTAACTAAGGAGATCCTCGACATCAAATAATTCATTAGGGAGGTATTGAATGTGAAATTTGGAAAGATTTGTGTTAAAATGACAAATTCACAGTTATTTAAACAAGAATTATAAAACGTCTTACGAAATTTACGTTTATTAAATATGTGATTTCAAAAAGTCTCAAGAAATCTACTGTTATTGTGGATATTTTAAGTAGTGAATTTCTGATGATTTTATGGTATTTTAAGGGATTTCTTTGTTAAAAATACAAAATCTCAAATCTCATGGTTTTATGTGAAATTGTAGAGAACTTTAAAAGAAATTATATGAGTTTTCTTAATTCACCTAAAATCACTTAAAAACTCACGAAAATCCAAATCACTTCATATTATATAAAATATTTGTTTGAACTACATATATTGATCATGATGTTTTAATGAACTTATAAATTTACTTTAATTTGAAAATCTATTGATTTTGAAATAACATGATTTATCTTAGATTTGGTTTTTTGTATTTTTAACTTTAAAACACTTTCAAATTCATTAAAATACAAAAAATGGATTTTGAAATGCAATAACAAACCAGTAAACAAATAACACTGGATTTCAATTGTAATTTACAAATAATTAAACGAATAATACATGATTTCAATTAACATTTACAAATCATTAAATAATAACACATGATTTCATATGGATTAGGTATATTAAAACCCCATAACCAATAACATCCACTTAATTTTTAGACCATAACGGATTGGTATAGTAATCCAAACTATGTTACAAAGAGAATTACACTCACATAGTAAATGGTTATGTTCGGTTTCTAGTCTGGTAACAAGACATAAGAGGTAACATTTTTGGTATAGTTTATGATTTAGTTTTGGATTAGCTAACAAAACTTTTGGTCTAGTTTTGAAAAAAAATGAAGTTTAGTTTGAGGATTTATAATTTAAATTTAAAATATTACTATTTTAAATTTATGTTATTTTTAAAACTAACATATTTTATAATATTTTTAGAACAACTATTTATTATATTTTTGAATCTATTTTGTAAGAAGGGATTCTCAAAAATATCACAAAATTATCTATATTTTGAAAATACTGCTTTAAATTTTTTCAAAGTACCATATTTTTTCCAAAAATATCAAAAATTTAAAATAGTTTAAAAACCAAATTTAAACCCTAAACTTCCAAAATCAGACCTTACCATCTTCAAAATTAAGCTCTAAACTATATTCAGTGAATAAAAACAAAAATAAATTGTAAATCCTCAAAATCCACTTAACTATATATTTCAAATGAATTAGATGATGTCCCGCGCCATGCGCGGAATAAGTATTCTATTTTAAAATATGATTTTAATTTATGATACATACTTGACTATAAATTCTTGCAAAAAATTAAGTATATAAATATTGAAATAAAATTAAAATATTACATGTTTTAAATATATATTATATTAAAACATGTTTAGTATATTAGTTTTCAAAGGTATTATTATATGTATATAATTATATATATATATATATATATAAATAGAAGGAGTTTATAAATTATACATTAAAACATTTTATATTTTCAATATATAATAGCATATATATTAACAAATTTAAGTTAATTAATACTAAGTAATATATCTATTTAATTTTTGATTAAATTATATATCAACTAATTAGTTTATTAAGAATTTTTTATTGATGTGAATTATTTAATTTTTGTATATAATTGTAAATTTATTTGGTTACATGAACAACAGCAAATATATTTATTATTTATGTTTGGTTACAGAAAAATATACTTGATTTTTAGACATTTTTATCTTTAATAAATATTTTTATTTATTTATTAGATTAATGGTATATCATGTAATATTCAACAAAATAAATATTTATTTTGGAAAAGTTTCCGATATATAGAGGCTGATTGGTAGAAAGTTGTAAGGACTCTTACTTTAAAAAGTGAGTTATAGTCTGAAAATTACCAAGCATGCTTTTAGAATTTAACAGCCCTAAAAATTCTCTAGAGCCACTTTTACTTTGTAACTGTCTTTTATTTGTTATTTTTTAAAGTCACGTAAAAATGGCTGTAGAAAAAATAATAAAGCATAATACTTCTTTCTTTTATTATTTTTCTTCCAATTTTTTTATAAATTATTTATATAGTTATATATAATGCAAAGTTAAAAAATTCAAATTCGTTGATGATTATTTTTTAATTCTTGTTATTTTAAGTATATTACAATTATTATTTTTATTTTTTATTTTTGTAAAAATTCATATAAATTATAAATAAAATGTAAAATAAATTAAAATATTAATATAATGATAAATTTTTTTTGAAAAGTTAAATATTTTTAATATTTTATCTACAAATTCTACAGTTTTTAAAATAAAAGTTACAGTTTTTAATTACCAATCAAGCTTTTATTTTTCCTGAAAAATAAAAGTAATTCTTGTTACAGCAAACATTTTTACAGCCAAAAGTCTACAGTAAAAGTCTACAGTCACAGTCCTTACCAATCAGCCCCATGTGTAAACACACAATTTTCACCATTTAACCTTTTTTTTTTTTTTTAATTCCCTTTGGTTGGTAAATAATTCCAACCGGCCGGTTTAAGGAAAAAAACCAATAATGAATAAACAGCTCACTGGACGTCCCCAACTCAGCCATAGTCCACCGTCTCTCTTTCTCTCCCTGAAGTTACCGGATTTCGCCGGCTAGATCTCACCGTTTATCGTCGGTAAGTTACTCCATTATCAGTTTTTCCTTATTCTTATCGTTATCCTCGCTATGGTTCATCTTTAGGCTCTGACTTTGGTGCATTCGGCGAAGAAACCAACGATTACCGGTGATTACAGAACTGAGTTGGATGCACAGCCTGTAGCAAATTTTGATTATTAATATCACTGAAAAACCCTATTAGACATTTTTAACGAATGTTCATATGATCTGTCAGACTCGATTCTTCAATTTTTTGAGTTTTCATTTTAGTGATTTTGATTAATTTTTTTTTTTTTTGTTAGCAGATGAAGGAAGGAGTTAGAACAAGAGGTCCAAGATCATCCTCTGTTAACTCTGGACCTTTAATTCTTGACATTGAAGACTTCAAGGTAAGGATTCAGCTTGTGTTTAGTTGCTCATGTTTTTACATATGAAATCATAAGGGGTTCTCATCTTTGATCATTCTTAGGGCGACTTTTCGTTTGATGCATTGTTCGGGAACCTGGTAAACGACCTCTTGCCGTCTTTCCTAGAAGAAGAAGCAGATTCCGGTGATGGTGGAATTGATGGTTTGACAAATGGGCACTCACGTGGCCAAATTGATGCATCCAAATTGTCTCAGATGTCTAGTGCTCCGTTTTTCCCTGAAGTTGATGGGCTCTTGTCTTTGTTCAAAGATGCTTGCAAAGAATTAGTTGATCTGCGGAAGCAGGTGAGCGTCTTGGGTCGACATCAGATACAATCCTTTGCTAATACTTTCATTGTTTTGATATCTAATGTTATCTTGTAAAATATTTTGGAAGGTTGACGGAAGGCTTAACACATTAAAGAAGGAAGTTTCAACCCAAGATTCCAAACACCGCAAGACACTGACTGAGGTTGGCAGACAAATACTTCTGCTTTGATTAATTTCCTTGGGTAGTTTTCAATTGACATATGACACCCTGATTATTTCTTCAATTTGTCTGATTGGATTCTTTTCTTAGATAGAGAAAGGTGTGGATGGTCTGTTTGAGAGCTTTGCAAGGTTGGATGGTCGTATTTCAAGCGTTGGACAGACTGCTGCAAAAATAGGAGATCATTTGCAGGTAAAATGAGTCCCGGGTACAACCTACTATTTGTGTTATATATTATTTACTCATGCTTCCTCTTTCAGAGTGCAGATGCTCAGCGAGAAACTGCTAGCCAGACAATAGAGCTTATAAAGGTAAGAGCATATCTTTGTGGGAAGGTTGGTAGCATATTATTTAGATAAATAATTAAAGTAACACTTGTTCAACAAATGCAGTACCTGATGGAGTTTAACGGCAGCCCAGGGGATCTTATGGAGCTTTCCGCTTTGTTTTCTGATGATAGCCGTGTAGCTGAGGCTGCTTCTATAGCTCAGAAATTACGTATGATGTTGTTAATTTATCGATGTTATGATGGCGATATTTTAACTCCCTTGCTTCCAGAACAACGGAAGTCTACAATTAAATTAAAATCTAATTTATTTTCATTCTCTCCTTGTCAATAACAGGCTCCTTTGCCGAGGAAGACATCGGAAGACAAGCAGCTGCGGGAAATGCAACCCCTGGCCGAGGACTGGAAGTTGCAGTTGCTAATCTTCAGGACTACTGTAATGGTAAACTGTTTTCTTTATACTGTGTTATTTTGTATATTCACCGAAGAGGATTAGTGTAATTTCAAACTCAACCTTTGTTACATTTGAATACAATGTTGCAGAATTGGAGAACAGGCTTTTATCTCGTTTTGATGCTGCATCGCAACGGAGAGATTTATCCACCATGTCAGAATGTGCTAAGATTTTGTCACAGGTGAATACTTTATTCTGAAGCACCTTTACTATTCAGTAGGAAAATCTGTTCATTTATTTTGATTCCTAAATGAAGGCCTTCCTTACGTAGCTAGTGGTTACATACTAGTTAGTTCTAGATAAGGAATGGATGATTAGTTCTACTCTTATATATGTGTCCTGATGTTTGTTTTCTTTTTGATTTTCAGTTTAACAGGGGTACGAGTGCTATGCAGCATTATGTGGCAACACGTCCGATGTTTATTGATGTCGAAGTCATGAATTCAGATATCAGGTTGGTGCTTGGTGACCACGGTTCTCAACCTAGTCCTAGCAATGTTGCTCGTGGACTTTCTTCTCTATACAAAGAAATCACAGGTTGGAGAAATTGTCATTGATCTGGATGCAATCTTTGAGACATGCTTTTATGCCGGTTCATATCTTTTTTACTTTTCATGTAGACACTGTACGCAAAGAAGCAGCAACCATTACAGCTGTTTTCCCTGCTCCAAATGAAGTTATGGCGATCTTAGTTCAGGTAATAGGCACCGATAGTTTAGGCACTGTAGCTTGACCTAGCATATGAAAAAGCTTTACCAACTCTTCTTGTATGTTACGCAGAGAGTTCTGGAACAGCGTGTCACAGGTATTCTTGACAAAATTTTGGTGAAACCCTCTCTTATGAATCCACCACCTGTGCAAGAAGGCGGACTATTACTAGTGTGTAGATACCTCCTATCTTTTTTCTGTTCTGTCTGCCTATTATAAGTCGGATAAGAAAGCTAACTCTTGATTTCTGTCTTTAGTATCTTAGAATGTTAGCAGTTGCATATGAGAGAACCCAAGAACTTGCTAAAGATCTCCGAGCTGTTGGATGTGGTGACCTGGATGTTGAAGGTCATTTTGTTTCTCCTGTAATTCAAAGTGAAGTTTTGTCCGTCATGCAAACTTTTTCGTTGGTGCTGACAGTCTTTATTTGGACTCTGCAGATTTGACAGAGTCTTTGTTTTCTTCGCACAAGGATGAATACCCTGAGCATGAGCAGGCCTCCCTAAACCAACTATATCAAGCAAAGGTTTAATAAGATTATTTCCTCTTTTGATTGAGATTAGTTTTTATTTTGCTCAATGCTTAGATATGCGTATTTCTTTATAGATGGAAGAATTACGTGCTGAGAATCAGCAAGTCTCGGAGTCATCTGGGACAATAGGTCGCTCTAAGGGTGCTTCAATATCATCTTCTCAGCAGCAGATCTCAGTCACTGTTGTGACAGAGTTTGTTCGGTGGAATGAAGAAGCAATATCCAGATGCACACTGTTTTCACCTCAGGTTACGGAACTTAGCAATTTATGAGAATAATTTCCAAAAAAGTTAGTTGCTATAAAATTTGGGAATAGATTTAGGAATTAGGGTATTGACAAAGAACTTATCCAAAGTAATGACTTTAGCAGAAATTTCTGACAGTATATATACTCCTAAGCTATTGTATTTGGGGTTGTATATCTGACTATTGGTTCTATATAATTTTTTCTTTGCGCAGCCAGCCACACTTGCAGCAAATGTCAAGGCCATATTTACTTGCCTGCTAAACCAGGTATGCTGTTCATTAAGATTATATAATCATTTACATTCATTTTGCTGATGCAATGATGGGTTCTTGCAGGTGAGCAAATACATAACTGAGGGACTTGAAAGGGCAAGAGATGGCCTGTCTGAAGCTGCAGTATTGAGGGAGAAATTTGTTTTAGGCGCAAGCGTAAGCAGAAGAGTGGCTGCTGCAGCTGCTTCTGCTGTAATTACTTCACTTTGCTTTTCCCTCTATTTGGAGTGCTCATTATTTCAATTGTTAGGTGAAGTTACTTAGAATTTCTTTGATTATTTTTTCAGGCAGAAGCTGCTGCAGCTGCTGGTGAAAGTAGCTTTAAATCCTTCATGGTTGCTGTGCAACGTTGTGGTAGCAGTGTTGCTATAGTTCAGCAGGCATGTTTGGCTACCTTTATGGTTATCTGTTTGTATCAATTATCTATTATGAGAAAGCTTTTGTTACTCAACCAATGAAATAGTTAAACCAATATTTGATCTTCTACTATGGAAACTGTATATATTCGTTCCTATTCTAATATTTTAATTTTCTCTTATAGTATTTTGCAAATTCTATATCTCGGCTTCTCCTACCAGTGGATGGTGCGCATGCTGCTTCATGTGAAGAAATGTCAGCTGCTCTGTCCAAAGCAGAGGCAGCTGCTTATAAAGGACTTCAGCAGTGCATTGAAACTGTGATGGCGGAGGTGAGTTGCTTTACAAACAGATCCATGAGGATCAATGCTGGACAGGTTTAGGAGTCATGCTTGTTTTCAGTTTAAAGACTCATTTTGCTTCTTTTTTTCAGGTTGAAAGACTACTTTCATCTGAGCAGAAAGCTACTGATTATAAGTCGCCTGATGATGGAATTGCTCCTGATCATCGCCCAACTAATGCCTGTATAAGGTTGGTCTAGCTCAAGCTCTCTAATTTTTATAGACGCTTCAGTTTTTTTTATTACAATTTTTTTTCTTGAGATGCCATTTAGTTTACTAACTACTTAGTAGTTTGCTGAAACCATTTTGCATGATATTATCGGTTACACCTTAACAGTGTGCTCTTTTGTTTTTCAAATGAACTTGTCACTTTCTCTAATCTGACTCTCTTGTTTAGAGTTGTGGCTTATCTTTCCCGGGTACTTGAGTCAGCCTTCACTGCGTTGGAAGGTCTTAATAAGCAAGCCTTCCTGACTGAACTGGTATGATATATAGTTGTTCTAAATTCCTAATTTACCTTTCTATATACTGGTCAAGCGAATGACTTTAGAACAAAAAAAACATTAGTTCTTATACGCTTGCCAAATATTACTAGCTCTATCCTATGGGTGGTATCCAGCATTATAACAATTGAATGATTCAGTTAAAAAACCAACTCAACCCTGTTCTTTCCCAATGTTGCAGCTTCAAGTTACTAGTTAAAAGAATAATTTGTTTTCTACATCATTCGTCTAATGCTTTATATCGAAAAGAATGTCTGAATGAGGAATTGGATTAAATTTTACTTGTTCTTTTTAGGGGAATAGGTTAGACAAACTACTACTAACTCACTGGCAGAAGTTTACTTTCAATCCCAGGTATGTATACTCACCTCTTGTATATTTTCTTATAGTCTTATTAAAATCACATCTGCAAGTATATGAAGAATGAAAATGACTATATCGTAGTGTCTTAAACTCTATACCACAGAAGCATAATAACCGAAAATTCAGGTTTAGGACTCTAGTAACAAGACATAGACACATAGTTGGTATAAAAGAACAAACTCTTAACTAATAGATCCATTGCAAAATAATGTCTGTGTGATAAACCTTGGTTCTGTTTAGTGATTAACTAAGATTTGGTTGACAGTGGAGGACTGCAGCTGAAGCGTGACATAACCGCATATGTAGAATTTGTTCGTGGCTTCAATGCTCCATCTGTGGATGAGAAATTTGAGCTTCTGGGCATGTAATAACATTCTTGAGCCTCTCATGTTATTCGATTCTTTTACTTGTCACTTAACTATTTATTCTTATAATATCTCTTGAGTACAGAATGGCGAACGTATTCATCGTTGCTCCAGAAAGCTTGTCGACTTTGTTCGAGGGTAGTCCAAGCATTCGCAAAGACGCGCAGAGGTAAGAAGAGAGGGATTCCTCCTAAGATAATTTGGTAAAATGAAATTGAAATTGAGAGTAGAAAAATGAATGTTGATGTAAATGGAATGTATGTGTTCAGGTTTATACAACTGCGTGAAGACTATAAGAGTGCAAAGCTTGCAACAAGACTCAGCTCCTTGTGGCCAAGCTTGAGTTAATGATATCAATGTTTAACCACTCATTAACTGAAGTATTTGCTTTATGTATATACCTTAAGCATCCTATGCCTTTTAACTCTTGTCTCTCCTCTCTTTTTTCTGAATCTTTTCTCTAAATTCTAATTTTGTTTGATACATATAGATTTTTTAATGAGGCACGTTTTCTGGAATGTAGAATTAATAGACGACAAAAATAAAAGTTAATAGACAATTTGTACTTTCCAATGGATTTTATTATTAAGTATATAAGATATAATGATGCTTTAGGCCCATAATGATGGTAATGGGAAGTATTTTGGCCCATAATCACAGTAAACCGAAATAAAACCCAAAGTCTATCATATTCGAACGTTATAATCCGCTCTCTGTTCGTTTAAAGAACTCCTACAACCCTAACTTTCAGTTTGATTCCAGAAGAATACTCACTTGATTTCGCCCTTCTTCTTCTTCTTCTTGACACGACCACATTTCTCTCCTTGTTTGTTCATCGACATTGGTGAGACCCTAAACGTTTGCGTTTGATTAATATTAATATTCTTACTGGTTTCATTTCTCACTTCTGCTTGTTCTTGGTGAATTTTGGTACCAATTTGACTCTATTCAGTGAAACGAGAAGAGGATGGCCAACACAATTGCTCGCGGACAGGTCATTGTTCAGGATGAGAATGCATTGGCCCATAGCAAGAGTAATGTTCCTTATATTCAAATGATCATTGCGTTTTTTTTCAGTTTTTTCTTTCTTCTTGTGCCTTTTTTTCTTTCTTTTGGCTTCATAGTTATTTGTTCACATTCTTTCTCTTGGATGCACATTGTTTCTTAGAATATCTTCTTGAATTTGTTTCAAATATTAAACAAATATCGTGTCCAGTAACATTGCTTAAGATAAAATGTGGATTCAGTAGAGTATTGTGTCCCCATCCTGTATATGTTATCAGTTCTCATTTATGGAACATTTTGTTGCTTACTTTGATACAAGTTTGATAGAGAATAGAGGGAGAAATCCTGGGAACTTAGATTTATGCTATGAGGGAAGCAAATCTCTCGAATTTGTATGTCTGTTTTCTCTAGTTCTGAAACCATATTAGTGTTTCCCCTCTTGATCTTAATCTTAATTTTTTTTAACAAACGTAGAGGCTGTTGCTGTGGGAAAAGGTAAGAGCTCTCTAGCAGCTCCAAAGAAAAATGGAGCTGGTTTTGGAAGCCGCAAGGCTCTAGGTGACATTACCAATAAGTCAAAGTTGCAACCTCAAGCTTCTTCCAAGACGAAGAAGAATGTTGAGGGGTTGGACTTTGATATAGCAAAAGAAGGTTTCTTGCATCATCATTGCAAATGCATTGAACAACAACAACACCACTGGGACAATTACCTCGACGATCACATCATCCTTCTTGGACATGGTAATATAATGATTTGATGCTGCCTCATTTTATGTTTCCATGGCTCTTGGTTTATTTTGATTGTTCTTCTTTTCAGATACCAACAACAAAGAAGAGATTCATGAAATTAAAGAAGTAAGATTACCTTCCCTTTGTTACCTCTTTTAACTTTATGCTTCATTCATTAATCTCCTGCTCACTTGTGTTGTGATTAAGGCCGATGACACTTGGGATGAACTCAAAGAGATACTAATGGATGAGTTTTCTGATTTGCTGGATTGCGCAACTCAGTGGCGCTCACCACCAGATTCACCTATCCATGACCATTCTACTTTACTTTCATCGCCTTTACCATGGAGTTTTGAAGCTGTAGAATTCAAGCTCAAGGAAGATGATGATGAAGAATCATAATGAGTGCTTCGTTTACCATGGCGGTTAGAGTGATATATACACCAGGTTCATCTTGTTCAACCCATTCCTTCTCGTTCTGTGCTTTGTTTGTAGCTTCACCATTATCAGATACAGATGTAGTGGCCCCATTAGTAAATATTGGGGTATTTGACTCTTGGGTTGTTGACTATTTTGTTGGTTTAAAACATGTAAAGGGTCAATGCAACGGGTAATCATTCAGCCATGTCTTTAAGCTGCATAGTTTGGTTGATGCTTATAATCAATGAGTCATAAGAAATTACTCGTAATTGTATAAACCAAATTTTCATTTTTAGCTTTGAAATTACTTGAGAGGTAAGTGATTTGATCACTTCTTTAGCTGCTGCCTTGCATCTTGTTGTTTCTTCGCTAGCAATTGCTAACGCCTCTTAGAGCTGCTTGGCTGTTCTTTCTAGCTCAACCTTCTTGTTATCCAATAATCATTAGATGACGTCAAGCAATTGTCAACGGCTACTATTGAAGTGTTATCAAATCCTGAACAGACACTATATGCAAATGAATACTAGTAACAAGTAGAGCTCTTGCTTTAGCAAAAACATAATTATGAAATTATGAAAAATTGGAAAAATATAATTACCTATTACTTTCGGCTCTTGCTTGATTGATTGTAAGGTTTCTAATGAAGAAGGTACTTTTTATTACTCTTGCATCT
>OVBE01000787.1:0-44035 GCA_900406425.1 Iberis pinnata
GATATGATAGTGTAATAGGAATTGATAACATTTTCACACGGAAAATCCCTACTATCATCAGACCATAGACCTATTCTCATATCACTCCATGCACATACTTCTGCCACTCAAAAGAGGTTTATCTTTGACAAACGTCTACTACATCAAGAAGGAGTTAGACATTTAATACAAGCATCATGGTCTCAAGCCTCTGGTTCTACCCAATCAACAACCTCTGATGGGCTAAAAAGGATTCGACAATCACTTAGCAGATGGAAAAGAAACAATAACACTAATTCAAGACTAAGATCACAACAATTGGAATAAGATCTAGAAGGGGAAATCTCCAAACCATATCCAGACCCCTCCCTTTTATTCTCACTCAAAAAGAATCTATCCAAAGCCTATAGGGAAGAGGAGCTCTTTTGGAAGCAAAAGAGTAGAGAAAGGTGGCTACAAGAAGGGGACTCGAATACTAAATTCTTCCACTCCTATGTTATGAAGGATAGATCAAACAACAGGTTGGACTTTCTCATTGATAACCATGGCCATAAGCAATACTCAGAAGCTGCAAAAGGTGAAGTTGCTGCAGACTATTTCAGGAACCTGTTTAAGTCTAAGAATCCATCCACTCTAGAAGATTTCTTCACAGGCTTTCAACCCAAGGTCACCAACAGAATGAACTCCTCCCTAACAGCTCAGGTTACCAAAGAAGAAATCCACCAAGCAATGAAAACATTAAAGCCTAAGAGTGCACCTGGCTATGATGTTTTCAATGCAATTTTCTATCAATCATATTGGGACATTATTGGTCCTCAGCTTATAAGGACATTCAGTTATTCTTCATCTCAGGCACCTTCCCAAAGGATTGGAATTTCACCCAAATTTCTTTAATCCCAAAGGTCCCCATCCTACACTTATGAAAGATCTTAGACCAATAAGTATCTTCACAGTCACTTACAAGATCATAGCTAAGATTCTCTCTAATAGATTGAAGGTACATCTTCCTCACATCATATCTGAGTCACAGTCTGCATTTGTGGCCAAGAGACTAATCACATACAACATCATTGTGGCTCATGAAATTGTCCATGCCTTAAACACTCATCCCAAGATTTCAGCCTCTCATATGGTCATCAAATCAGATATGGCTAAAACCTTTGATAGAATAGAATGGCCATACCTTCAAGCCTTACTCACAGCCCTTGGTTTCCACTCAACTTGGATTAAACAGATTATGTTTTGTGTTACAACTACTTCTTATTATGTCCTCATCAATGGGACAACACATGGTTTAATCCAACCTCAGAGGGGATTAAGGCAGGGAGATCCCCTCTCCCCATTCCTTTTTGTTATGTGCACAGAAGGCTTATTCTTTTTATTCAAAAGAGCAGAGATTGCACATCAACTATCAGGTATCAGATTCTGCATCAATGGGCCATCCATCACCCATTTATTATTTGCTGATGACAGCATTCTCATATGCCAAGCTACAAATCAGGAAGCTCATCACCTGTTAACCATTTTACAAACATATGAGACAGCTACAGGACAGTTCATCAATAAAGATAAATCTTCAATCACTTTTGGATCAAAGATTGCAGAGGATGATAAAGCTACAATTCACTTAACTCTTGGGATAGTCAACACATGAGGTGCAGGCACTTACCTAGGACTTCCAGAGGCCTTCAGTGGTTCAAATATTCAAAAGCTTGACTACCTAAGATCTAGGCTACATGATAGATTGTCCTCATGGTACCCCAGGTTATTATCTCAAGGAGGCAAACATGTACTACTCAAATCAGTTGCCTCAACCATGTCTATTTATGCAATGTCAGTTTTTAAGCTGCCAATAACAACCTGTAAGTCTTTATCTGCTGCTATGGCCAGTTTCTGTTGGAATTCAGAGCAACATACCAGGAAGATACACTGGATAAGTTGGGATAAATGTTGCTTACCAAAGAACATGGGTGGACTAGGATTCCAAGATATCCAATGCTTCAACCAAGCCCTTCTGGCCAAACAGGCTTGGAGACTCATCTCCTCACTAACCAGCCTAGTTTCTAGATTCTTAAAGAGTATATACTACATGAAGAATCACTTCTTACAAGCAAAGATGGGATCCAGACCAACCTACATCTGGAGAAGCATAAGCCATGGGAAATCTATGCTCAAAAAAGGCATTCGTAAAGGCTTAGGAAATGGTGCCTCCATTCACATCTGGACAGAAAAATGGATCTCAAAGGAAGGTATACGGAGAACCCCTCTCATCAAATAGCCTATAATCAACCTGGACCAAAAAGTTTCATCTCTGCTTGACTTAAGAACCAGAAAATGGAACAAGGAAGCTTTAAACCATTGGTTCTACCCAAATGATGTTACTGATATCCTAGCTATGAAACCGGCTATTAACAGAGCATATTACTGGATCTGGAACTGCACTAAGTATGGGGATTACACTGTCCAAACTGCATATAAGCTAGCAGCACAACAAAAGGATTCACCACTTATCTATCAAGCAACTGCTTTGCCATCAGTTACAGACATCAAATCACAGGTATGGACCTTAGACTGTCCTCAAAAAATCAAACACTTCATCTGGAGAGCTTTAAACAAAGCAATTGTAGTTGATGATAGCCTTGCAAAGAGAGGATTGAGAACTGGAGGAATCTGTCAACTGTGTGGTTTACCTGGTGAATCTGTAAACCATTTAATCTTCATTTGTTCTTTTGCAAGACAGATCTGGGCTCTAGCAGAATTTCCATTCCCAGAGGGAGGATATGACACAAGTTCTATCTATTCCAATATATACCACCTTATTGTCACTTCGAAAAACTCTCTCTGGCCTCTAACAGTCAGAAGATGTTTTCCATGGACAATTTGGTATATATGGAAAAGTAGAAATAACTACCTCTTTCAAGGCACTCCATTGAACCCCTTACAAGTTGTAATAAAACTTAAAGAGGAGGCAGGCCTTTGGTTTGCTAAAGCAGAGACAAGAACTGGACATATCACAGGCTCTGCAATTCCCCATACTCCTAATCATTGGCATCGTCCACCTGAAGGTTGGCTCAAATGCAACATTGGTTCAGCACTGGCCAAAAACACAGGTTTGGGTGGCTCTTCTTGGATCCTCAGAGACTGCTCTGGGAGAGTAATATACCACAGCCGAAGAGCATTCTCTCAAACTCCATCCAAGCAGGTTGCATATCAACAAAGCCTTACTTGGGCAATTGAGAGTATGGCCTACCATCACTATGATAAGATAATCTTTGCTTTGGATGATCAATCAGTCATAGGATCCATTAACGAACCGGAGAAATGGCCCTCCTACACGGCCTTCCCGGATGAAATGCGATCAATCCTCCAATCCTCCGACCATTGGAAATTGGTCTCTGAAAGTTACTCTTCTAACTTACCAGCCATTCGGATTGCTAAGAGTGTTGTCAAAGACAATAGACTCCAATCTTATGTAGCAGCATCTCACCCATCATGGCTATCTGAATTCATTGAATCATATAGAAGAATGTCTGCCTCTTAATTTCCTTTGTTCGGTTTTTGGTTTGCCATCTCTGTTTTATGGTATATTCTATGTTTTTGCTCTGTATATCTCTAAAATTTCATTATTAATATATTTCCCCTTTAAGTGAAGAAAGCCTTCGGCTCCTATATATTCATACGAGAATCATTGTATAGGTTAAGACATTAGAAAATAAAATAATATTCTTTTCTTCAGAGTTATTACCATAAGCATCTGTCTTTTGACGATAAAATGAAAAAAGAAAAAGTATGTTAGAGGCAGTTGATTCCCATTAGATGTAGACGTGATCTTTATTGCTCTCTCATAATTTCGTTAACAGAAACCAGCTCAGTACCCTTTGCCTACTCAAAAGGTTCTCGGCAAATGATTTGTCTCTATAGAATTTGAGACAAGTCATTTTTTGGGATCGTGGTATTACATATGTGGAGTCTTACTATTGCGCTGGTTATTTACGGGTAGTTAATGCAGGATATTCAAGTTGGAGATACCCACAAGAATCTTCTTCAGTTATAATAGGCTATTGCGCTTGTAAATGCTTAGAATATGTTGATTTTGTTTAGTTAAACCCTAAATTCTATTTAGTGAAATCAAACCCAAAACTTTAAATTCTAAACCCTAAAAATTTACTTCTTATGTTTGTGCTATTTTTGCAACATTTGGGAGTGTGTGCTATTTTTGGAACAGTTAGGAAGATGTGTTGTTTTCGAAATTTGAACTTCTTTTCATGTTATTTGAAGGAATTCCTCAAACGCGATTATGGGTGTATGATATTTTTATAACATGATTTATTTTTATAGTATTTTATGGAAATCCTCAAATTAATCTAGCATTACCAAAGTCCTTGAAATTCCCTTAGTTCTAAAAGCAATAAACACATTAAAGGTTTCGTATCCCTTAAATCATGAATCTTTCACGTAGCAATAAACTACTATTAAAGATGAAACTTTACCAACTCAAAAAAACAGACTAAAGTATCTGATTCCTATCAAGAATCTTGTTACATACATTTCCACAAAATAAAGTCTGATATTATTAAGTCAACAAATATTATGGTATTTCACATTTTTTTTTTAATTACCCAACTTGTTAGCTTGTTGGTTCAATGATTAAAAAAAACCACACATAAAGTATCAATATTTCATAGTAACCTAACCCAAATACCTTTACTTGGTATATCTTGGTTAACCACAAAAACCATATAATAACCGGGAGGTGCAAGATTCGTAGATTTTGGTATCCTAACTCCAACTTCATAACTCGAGAATCCAATCCTGATTGAGAAAACATGATCAAGAACCAAAAGCCTCTGATTCATTGAGAAAGAATGTGTTGTAAACGAAGGAAAAATCATTGTCACCTTAACCGGACTTTTCGCTTTTCTGGTTACTCTAAACCGTAACTTCAAAAGTCTACCGTAATTAACCGTCGACGGTGGATTCACAATCTTTGGACGTAAATTCGTGTATTGAGATTCCAAATACGACGGAGAAAAAGCTTCTAACCTAAGCTCCGTCGGGAAATTCACGCCGGTGAAATTATAAAACCCATGTGGGTTACTTCCTCCAACAAGAACTCTACCATCACGAAGTAAACCGGCGGTTGAATGATACATTCTTGGTATAGTACTAGGATTCTGAATTTCAAATCTTGAACCGACCGATTTATCAGGATAATAAACATCAGGATTTAAAACTGGTTCACGACCAAGCTCCCATGCAGCTGTTCCTGAAGAACCACCGTTAATTAACAAAATATTTCCGTTAGGTAACAGAATCATATCACCCATAACTCTAGATCTAGGCATCTTCTCAATATCCCATTGAGGATTATCATCATTAATCTTGATTCTTGCACAAGTATCAAGAGCTTTAACAAAAATGTTTTTCCTAAAAGCTAGGTTATATGATCCTTTAGGTGCACCACCACATACAAGAACTTCAAGATTGATAACTTGAGCATCATCAAGATTCTTAATCGGGAGAAGAACAGCTGAGCCAGTACTTGGATAGCTTCTTGGATCACCTCCAGGGATCTCTGGATAAGTTTTAACAACGGTATTTTTAGAATAATTGAGTAATATTGCTCGATTGTTAGCGAATATGAATATGTTTCCATCACTGTTGAGGAAAACGTAAGGGTAAAGATTGTTTTCGTCTTTAGGATCATTTGTTTGAGATAAAAATGGTAAGTTATAGAGATTTGGAGCGTTTGTTTTGGGGAAAAATTCGTAGTTGAATTGACGTTGACCTCCGATAATGATTTGACGACCATCGGGAAGAATATGGTTTGAAGCATACCATCTTCTTGTAGAAAGTGCGTTATCTACTTCTGTCCAATCACAAGAATGGTTTTGGTTGGCGTCAGGAGAAAAGAGTCTAGCTTTACGTTCTCCATCTTTGTCTCCTCCAGTTTGGAGTAGAGTTCCGTCCGGAAGAACTCCACCTAAAACATAGTCGGTTCAGAACATAAGCATAAGAAACTATAGATTAGTAACATTTCAATTTAAAATAATTATACTCTGTTTGGTTTGATGTTTTAAAGAAAAATTTTGTTTCAATTTAATGATGTTGTTGCTTTTGGATGTAAAATTAACTATATTTGTTAATGTTTTATAATCATTCGTATTTTGTACATTGATTTATTGTTGGTGGGTATATTTTGTAATACTGATTTTATCTCAAAAAAATGAAAATTGAATTATTTCTTTAATTTGGAAACATCAAATATTGAAACAAAGAAAGTATAATAAGGATTCTATTTTAGTTAAAACTAGATCTATGATGTCTAATTTATAACAAATTTCTATAATTCGAGATTTCGCAATTATGTAAAGTCAAATTTCAATAAAGAAAAAAATACATAAAAAAAACTTTTAACCAAGTGATCAAAATTACTTTCTCATAATATTTACATTAAGTAAAAATAGCACATATATTTTAGTTTTGTATACAACGCACTTACCTGAGGAACACCATGTGTTGGATTGCACGGTTAAAGGACGGATACGGTTTAAAACGACGTCGTATTCGATTGAGTGTGCGGTACAATCGCGTTTAGAAATGAGATCGTTCGGACTGTTACGACAAGTTCCATTAGGGAGAGAAATGTTTGAAGGACCAAAGTTAGTTCGATCGAACATTATAACACGATCGTTGTGTAGAAGCTGTGAGTGCATTGCTGAGATTCCGACATTGGTTAAGAGAAGCTGCCATGTTCCTCCGGCGCCGGAAGCCACGTGGCAGAAGAGGAGGAAGAAGAGAGTTAAGTAACGGAGATTATTGACGGCGGAGAAAAGTTGAAGTTTGGCTTTTGTAGCCATTCTTGTGTTTTGAATGTTGGTTGAAATATTGAGTTTTTGTGACGAGTTGGTTTTTATATATTTTAATTTATACTTTGTGTGGACCATATATTATACATGAGAACTACTTTATATAGGTGTTGAAAACAAATCAATAATTAATGTCATGAAGTTAGTAAAGTATACTAATTAGAAATTCACTTAATGTTGAAATCATTATGCCATAGTTCTTGAATTTTCTCATTAAAGGTTAAATCTTGAAGTGGAAATTACAATGAGTTTGCTTAAAAAAGTTAATTAACACTAAATTTTTACATAGTCCCACGGATATATCTTTTTGCTACAAATAGTAATTTTTTATTACTCATTCCATTTTAAATTGGTTAGTTATAATTTTGATTTTTGTTTCAAATTAAGTATCATCTTAAATTTTTAATGAAAAAATTGCTATTAAATATTAAATTCAACCTTAACTGAGTGAAAAATATTAGTAGTCCTTTTACTTTTAAAAAATATAACAGGATTTTTTTACAAAAAAAAAATTGAATTTACGTGGAAAAACTGAAACAGTAGTTGTAGTAAATTTGTGATATATATACCCAAATCTGTAACTCAAGAAACACTAACATTGATAAACATATCTAATTGGAAATATATTTAAATAAACTTTTAACTTTTGAGACTTTATCTGTGTGTCAAATATTCCATTTTTTTTTTTTTTTGGTGATTGTCAAATATTCCATTTTTGGTAAATGAAAAACGCGTTTCAAAAATAATGGATGCAAAAATTATAAAAGTTATTTTAAAATCATATGATTCGCTATATAAAAAAGAAACAATGAGATCCAAACTTTAGCCTTGATACGAGTTCCTTTTACCATGAAAAGAATATGTGCTAATTATATGATCGTAATTTGTATGTATGATTAGGGGTGTACACGGAGCGAATATCTAAAAATATTGCAGTATTCGCTTTTTACTTCGTTTTGCTATGCATAGTTAATATTTGATCTGTTTCGCTCCAAAAATCTTTGGATATCCGGAAAACTCAGATATCCGAGTTTTTTACTAATATTTGTGAATATCCGCTCCGATCCGATCCGTTTTTCAAATATATTTTTAAATATAAAAAAATTTATAAAAATAACAAAACAAAATTTTAAACCTTAGAAATTAGAAAAAAATAAGAGAAAAGAGAGAGATTAATAATATCTTTTAAAAATTATATTTTCAAAGATTTTTTATTTATTCGTTTAATAATCTATTAATTTTTATATTTCAATAAATATTAACGGTTTATAGTTAAGACTTAGGGTTTATTTTTATAAAATAGATCTCATATATTCTAATAATATTATTGTTTTTATGTTATTATTACATATTCATAAAATTAATTTACATTATACTACTATTGAAATATATGTATAATTATATATATATATATATATATATATATAGTATAGCTATAAGTCGAAGTTTACGGATCGGAGCGGATATCCGGTCTTTCCAAAAATAATGTTTGTATATGCTCCGATTTTTTACAAATACAATATTTTACTATTTTCTTTACTCCGTAATCTTACGAATATCCGAATTTTCCAATTGACTTGAAGCAAATAACGAATCGGAGCGGATCTAATGAATATTTTGCTCATGTATGTTTGATAACATCGCATAAATCCCTTAACAAAAAAAAATAACATCGCATAAATAAAGTAATCTCAAGTAACAAGTAAGCCATCATGATATCATTTTTTTCAATTGGGTTACCATTTTGATCAAATAAAGTAAAATTATCAAGACTTGGTACTAAACTACCAACCTAAAATATACTAATAGAAAATATTAATTGTTGGATTTAACAATTTCTGTTATTGGTTATAATATTAAACGTGAAAAATTTACTTTTATCTGATTGTTTAGTCATTTATTCATGCATAGTAGGTTTTCTAAGCATTCAGACAAAGTAACGAATTTGACTTTTATTTTTTTTATTAAATGTTAAATTTATTAATCAAACTAAAAAGTGTTTATATTTACAATGATAAGAAAAAGATTAGCCAGAAAACTTAGCAGATAAAGTCCATAGGCGTGGAGTGTATGCCAATGGTGTCTCATTAAAACCTGATATTAGAAAACCATGTGGGATAAAACTAGTATCAGGAAAAAGAGTACAAACCATTGTACACAATCTAGAGGACCGAAACATATAGGAGAAGATGCAAGTTGGTAAGTTATAGAGTTGGTGTTGTCGGGTGGGATTATGTGAAGAAATCCCTTGGTCAAGTCGGCGTTGGTCCATGGTGTCTCGTGGTGACGGCTTGCCAACGGGGAAGAAGAGCATGAAGTGGTGTTGCTGGCCCATAGTGGAGGCTGCGTAAGCGGTCAGTGATCACATTACTGACCATACGAATGAGATGGGATGATCCTTGAGGTGATGAGCCATGCCGCCTACCGTTTCTTTCGCGCCAAATATAGTAGATGGTAACTTGGAAACTAAGGCGGAGGAGAATACAATCAATGCGCGAGTGAGTTGGGCTTCGAAGGGCTAGTAGCGTGCGATGCCAGCATGGAAAGAGGCGGGGGCCTAGCAGCTGGCATGTAAGAGTTGACCATACTGTAAACGTGTACGGACAAGCAAAGAATAGATGATCGCGCGACTTTTACTTTAAATTTGACCATACTGTAAATTTGACTTTTACTTTCTTGTTACAATATATATAAATTATTAATTTTTGAAGAATAAAACATAAAATTAGTTTAAATAAAAAAATCTATGATCTCCAAAATCTTTAAACGATTAGATAAAATCGACCATGAAATTTTAAACGTAGCAATTTAGAATAAAGAGTATATTGTGTTATGAGATTTTAGTAACAAAGATGATTTTGGCATTTGTTTTATATAATTTTACAATAATATAAATTTTTTAACTAAAATTTTTGAAATAAAAAATGAACCCTAAATTCTTACTTGAACTTAACACCCCCACCGTCACCTCAACATTGCGTGGAGCATGTTTTAAAAGTACGTCCTTTTTGTTTAGAAATAAATTCGATATTTATTCTGTCTCGTTGGCACGAGTCTCCTTCCAGATAAATATTCAAAAAGAAAAAGTTTTATAATGATCAAGATAACCAAAATGCATCGTGATCAAATCTTTGAATTATTCTTAATTGATTTGACGATTTTGTATTACTTTTAATGACATGTAGAAAAGAGGTCTGTTTTATATGTTACAAACGGTAAAACCATCAACATTTACTCATTTTTACTCCACCTCATTTTCTTTTTTTTCCACCTCATTATTCAACACTTATTCAACATTTACTCATTACAATGGATTTTTTCACATCATGATTTCATGATGATTGTCAAATCGGTTATGTCCCACATGTGAGCTTATTCGCGTATTAGGAGTGGGCTCCTCTATATTAGGAGTGTCTTCATTAGTTCCGCTCAGGCCACCAGGAGTCGTCTGTGTTGAAAATTCTGAAAACTTAGTTGGTTGAGATGGATAAGACATCATCGATCTATGATATGGATGATAATTTGGAACAGCAAAAGGTATCATAAAATTTGGTGCAAACCCATAATTTATCATATTTAAGGGACGTGATTGATTGAGAGATTGATTTTGAGGGAGATAAATGTTGGAATTTGGATGGTAAAAAAGATAATTAGTAGAATTTTGGATATTGAAAGGATTATTGTTTGGATCCATGTTTGCAAAAACAAGGTTTAAAACTCTAAAAGAGAAGTTTTTTTTACTAATAGAAAAAGAGAGAAATTTGAATTTTTTGTGTCTAAATTTAATGAAACAAGTATGTATTAATAGAAAAAAAATTACGAATTTTCATATAATTATTATTTTTTAATAAAAAAAAATTTATTATATAATTGTTTTTAAATATAAAAAATAAAAAAATCTCAAATATCTCTTGGACCAATTAGAAATTGACATTTGTTCTCTTATCTCTACACAATTCTCTTCCCTCTTATGATTGGTCAAAATTTGGTTTCAACGATGTTTCAACACTCATATTGCCAACACAAATTTTTAAAAAAAAAATTCAACACTCCATTGCCACGATTCAACAGTTAAATCTAACATTCAAGTAGTCCATTACACATGGTCTAAGAATCTATCCAGTTTACGATGTGTCTGTATGCGCATATTGCTTTATACACACATATATCAACTGTGACAGGTTACATGCCACAACTTTATTTGTTGTAAGCATTTGGTATCACTAAATATCAAATTGGTTCTTTAATAAGTTTCTCTAATTAAAACTGAAGATTTGATTGGGATTACGTTACTGACTCAGAATATTATGGATTTTTGGATACGATATAATTTTGGGTCTTTAATTTTTATTTTATATAAAAAATAAAATAATAATACTAAATCTCTATGTATTAGATTTCAATCCTAAGATTTATACAAAACCTTAAATTATATGTATTAATAAAAAATTATATATCTAGTTTTCAAAAGTTTATAAAAATAAAAATAAATCTCTAAATCAATAAAACAGAGGTTAAAATATGAGATGGTTGCACTTCTGGCCATGTATATGAGCCCCCATGGATTACACACAAATGATGACAGAGACATATTGCTATTATATGGAATAGTCCTCACAAAACAGAAAATGCAACATAATCAGTTTCATTGATTACCGCGGTTGTTCATGTTTTACTTTTTTTCTTTTTTTTTTTTTTTTTTTTGTTTTTTTTTTTTTTTTTTNTTTTCTTATAAGATTATATTTTTGTATTAACATATATAATTTTGATATTAAAATACAACAAATGAAGTGCATATCAAATTCCTACATCAATTAATCTACAATCTTACTCAATCATCTATAAAATTCAATACACATTGACGTTGTACACGCATGTACTCACCAAATTCAACAGTGATCCATCCATCCACAGTTGACAAGAAACAATTTCATATACAAAATATTAAATATATGATTAAAAATAAATAACTATAAAATATCCAATTCAAAGAATTTTGAGAATTAAATTCATAAATAATACTATTAAGTTATACATGAAAATTGGAAATTCAATTTGTCTTCTTATATTCCTTTTTTGAAAATTTAAACTATATCATTTTTATTAACTTCCAATATTTAACAGTTTTGAAAACATATTAGTTATCAAGTTTATATTAATTATAGATAAATATTTCAACAACATTTTTTTATCAAAAAAATTGTTCTGATATTAGAATAATGAGTACACATGCTCTACATACCATTTACTATTTTCATATATTAAAATTAAAAAAAATTAAATTGTCAATCTCTCATCTGATTAAACATTCAAATTGAATAAATATAGTTGAACCACATATATATATTAAGATAATTTATATATATATATAATATTTTTATATACGTTTTGTAACAAAAACTAAAAAGAAAAATTTTATGTTTGTGGTTGATGTTGTGGTTGTATAGGCATAGATAAAATTTAGTATGATATTCTTACGAATCTCTAAAAATACATCAAGCGACGAATGTGTAAAACGTCTGTTGGATAAAAAGTTATTCAAAAAGAAGTAGTTCAATAGCGAAAACAAATTAGATGACGATAAAGAATAAAAAAATAAAAATAAATTGTTGGATTGTGATGTGATGTGTTGTTTAATATTGATGAGTCTATCGGTAAATGAGAAAAAGATAAAACAGGTAGGATCTTTTAACGTTAAAATATATATTATATAAATTAAATGATAATTGAAACATATTTAGGTTGTAGTTATGCAAGTTTTACTTATAAAAAATACCTTTAAAAAATAATCAAGTAATGTTTATAGCATGTTATATGTTCTTAAATATCAAATAATGATTAGAAAAAGCAAACATATGTGTATGCACGAGCAATGATTTAGTATATTTAAAGATGAATTGTTTTTTATCACCATTTATTTTATATTTTTTTATTTTATGGTCGTTCGGTTTGTTTTAGTAATGTTAACGTTCTCTATCCTCATTGATCTATATCATGCATCTAATATCTATTGCATTAAAAATATATTAATATCTAGAGCATAGTAATTATTATTTTCTTAGTATCAAGATTTCTATTACATTTACAAAAATGATATATTTTTGGTTTTAGAGCCTCATTTAATCGACTTGCTTCATTATTTCTTAAAAACAACTTTTATGATCATATATATATATATATATATATATATTCTCAAATGGAGGCTTGGAGGCGTAAAATATGTGAGGAGAGAAGAAAAAATATTTTATTTGAAGAGATATATTTGATCCATAGCATCATAAACAATAAACAGAATTATTATTATTATTATTATTATTATTATTATTATTATTATTATTATTATTATTATTATTATTTTGTTAATTAGTTAACATAATTATTAAACTCTAGGAAATATGTATATTATGTCGGCTTTGATATGCGTCTTTGATGATTTTTGTATGTAATGTTCTAAATTAATTAAAATCAAAAAGTTAACATAATTGAAAAAGTCCATAGTAGAGGTGGGACAGATGCAAATATTCAGGGTTTTCAAAATATTTGAATTTGAGGCCAACATTTTTATAAAAATTAATGAGTTTTTTAAAATTTTTCTAAACAATAAAAAATTATTATAAAATTACATTTGTACTTATTTTTATAAGGAAATAAAATTTTATATATTTTAAAATAGTAGTAATTAAAATATTTAATTGCTTTATTAAAATAACATAATATATATTTAAATATATATATATATATATATATAACATCATAATATATGCAGATCCGGATATTCGTACCTAAAGAAATTTAAAATTTGGATCCAAATTGGTATCCAACCTCTTCGGATATTCTAATTTAGAGCGAATTTTATCAATACATTTTTATTTTGATTTAGATTTAAACTTGCATTTGTATTTGTGTGGAACTCACAATAGATAGAAATGATGGGGGTGGATCTTCAAGGGGAGAGCAAAACTTTTCTCATTAATTATATGATTGTTCACGGTACACAATATTTAGCAATCCTTAAAAAAATTAAGAACCTTCTTAATTTTAGTGCCTCCAATGGTAGGACCACTAATGTAGTTCTTATAAATTAAAAATTCATTTTTTTATTTGAGATAGTTGAACATAAATTTTATGAAACTAACAAATTATTATACATATTATATATTTCCGATATTTTAGTTTTCTTTGGGTAATTTTTCTTTTTCTTCGAGTAATTTATTTATTTTCGGGTATTTTATTTTTTATTCGGATAATTTAGTTTTAAACTATTTCGAATATTTTAGTTTTTCATGTATTTTTTATTTTCATATATTTTTTGGTATTTCAGGTCAGAAATACTCGGAACCGACTTATAGAACCGAACCGATCCGAAACCGAATCGAATATTAGAAAAGTATCGATTAGGTAATTCAAATTTATGATCCGAAGAGCCGGAACCGAACCGAATACTCGAAAGCCAAGCCCTACAAAAAAAAAACAACTCGACAGCTGAAAAATAATAATAATAACAATAATAATAATAATAATAATAATAATAATAATAATAATAATAATAATATTAATATTAACCTCCAATCGGAGCCTGACACGTGGTATATCATGACCGATCCTAAAAATTCCCGCTGAAGGATCGATTCTCCTCCTTCTATCTATTTTTTTTTTAGAACTAGCGATAAACATGGTCTAAGAGAAAAGCAAAAAAATTTCATTATTTATATGATTGTTGACAGTACACAATATTTTAATTTAATTTCAAAAAGCCCTACATCAAATAATACATTATAACTTTTTATAAATTTACTACTCGATGAATTAATATTTTAATATCAGTCTATTTTTCTATTTTAAATTTATTTTTGTATCAAACTAATTTTATATAAATTATTATAACTTTTATATTAATAAAATATTATGGTCATAAGATTATTAATTTATAAATGTTTTACCGTATTTTTCACCAAGTTCTAGAGTAGAGAGTTAATTTTCTTTGTAAAGAGCATGATTGCATGAGGTATTCTTAGTTTATTGTATGTTTTTAAGAGTAATTGTATGTTTTTCTTAATAAATAAGTGTGCTATATGTTGTCTATTCTATAGGATACGAGTGGGGCGTTTTAGATTTTTAATCACTTGACTGTTTTAACTAGGTTTGGCTGATTTAATTGGAATAACTAATTTAATCGATCTCGCCAAAGAGATATTTATATGATGACTAATGATTAAATGGTTTAGTGGTAAATGTGAATCAATTTATCTGTATGATTTCTCTCTCTCGATAAACGAATAACGATATTACGAAATCTGATTATTGATCTTTAAAATTCAATGCATCGACTCTTTGCAAGTTGACCCTTAATTTTGATTGCCACGTGAATCTTATTATTTGCAGCATTATTAGTTAGAGCTAATCAATTAAATGTTGTCTAATACACTGAATTAATATGGTACTCTGAGTTGCAAGTACTAACTTAATTGAACAACCATTTTGTTGTTAAAACTAATTGAATAATTTGACTTCAAGGTTTCAAGTTTTAATAAGAATACATTACATCTTTCTTAGTCTAAGTACTAAAAAAAAAGTAACATTTTGTTTCTTCATTTTTCACATTTGAAATTTCGTATCCACAACATAGAAATCAAGTTGTTAAATTTTTGTTTTTTTGGTCATCTACCGCACTTAACTATTTATTATTAAATTTAAAAAAAAAACTTAAAGTTTAAAGAGCCTTACAAAAATAAGCATCAGACCAAAACAAAGAGAGATGACTCATGCATGACTAGGTGACCCAAACATGACAAAGTGACCTAGACATGACGAGATGAGCTGAATCACTTAGTTTTGACGAGGTGACCCAGACATGACGAGGTGACCCAGACTTGACGAGGTGACCCAGGCATGACGAGGTGAGCTGAATCACCCAGGCATGACGAGGTGGCCCAAATATGACGAAATGACCCAAGCTTGACAAGGTGACCCCGACATGACGAGGTGAGCTGAATCACCCAGGCATGAGGAGGTGACCCAGACATGACGAGGTGATTATCAAGACTAAAAATGAGCCGTTAGAGTATTCTCACAGCTTTTGTCTTGTCAACTTATCTGAAGCATTAATGAGTTGTTCTTGGCCTAAAGTATCTTTGAGTGTGTTTTCTTTTAAAATTATCAATTCTTTGTATCCTTATTTAAGTAACTCTTGTACGTTGAAAATAAAGTAAATGAGAAGAAAATTTTCTCATCTCCATTCTCTATCTATTGTTCTTCAACACTCTTAATCTTTATTCTCAAATTCTAACATGGTATCAGAGCAATAGTTCTTGTTACCTCACTCTTCTGCTTACACTCATCATTCTACATATTCAAATCGATTTACCCTTCAATCTATGGACACTCAAAGACAAGTAAATGTTCATGTACATCTAAAAGTTGTGAACTACTTGTTTTGGTCAAGAACAATGAAGACAGTCCTAGGAGGCAAAGGTCTTTGGAAGCATACTCAAGAAGATGCTCCAGCTAAGAAGACGGCCAAAGACGGTAATAACGAAGACATCCCAGCTGATAAAGATAAGTGGCTCCAAGATGACCAAATGGTCATTGGAATCTTACAAAGTTCACTAGATCCAGCAATATTGGAGGCATACTCATATTGTGAGTCCGCAAAGGACCTATGAACCACTCTTTACAAGGTTTATGGAAACCTATCTAACTTGAGCAGAGTCTTTGAAGTCAAGAAAGCTATAAATGAGCTCAACCAAGAAGACACCGAATTCACAAGACATTTTGATAAAATTTAGAGCTTTGTGGGCTGAGTTAGAAATGCTTATCAAGATAACTTCAATGAAAGGAGGGAACAAGATAAAGTATTTGGCCTCCTTCTTACACTCAGTCCTACTTACAACGATCTAGTCAAGCATATTCTAAGGAGTGACAAACTGCCAACTCTTGAAGAAGTGTGCTCCCAAATACAAAAGTAACAAGGATCCCTAAGGCTTTTTGGTGGGAAGAAGGATCTCATTATGGCAAATCAAGGTTCCTATAAAGGAAATGAAAGAAAAAGTATGTTTTGTGACCATTGTAAAAGGAATGGTCACATTAAGGAGAAGTGTTGGGTTTTTCATCAACATCTAAGACCACCTAGAAACAACAATGGTCCTAGAACAAGATTTAATGGATCAAGGGCACACTATGCTCAAGACCAAAAGGAAAGAGAGCCCGGAAGCTCAAATGGGGCTAATCAAACTACGAATGTTCCAAACCAAGCCCAAGAAGACAAGTCTCTTTCATTGGTTTCCTACAATCACCAAGCCACTCATTTAGTCTCAAGCAACTTCGTAAGGAAAAGTGACTTGGATGCTTTAGTCAAGGCTCTCAAGGAGGCCTCCATGTCTGGTAATGTGCTGAGTAGTTTCAATGGTGAATCATTACTTGCTAAAAATATAACTAGACCCATGGTATTAGATTCAGGGGCTTCCCATCACATGATTAGTAATCCGAATTTAATTAGTGGTCTAGAACCAGCTTTTGGTCACGTTATAATTGCCAATGGGGACAAAGTTCCCATAAAGGGTAATTGCAGTCTTAAGCTTTTTAATAAAGAATCAAAAGCTTTCTTTATGCCCACTTTTACTTCAAATCTAGTATCTATTAAAAGAATTACTAATTATTTAAATTGCAATGTTATTTTTGGACCTAATGCGGTTTCATTTCAGGATATTAAGTCAAGCAAGGTGTTTGGTACCGGAGAAACCAAGTGGACTTTATATTCTTAGAGACACCAAGCTTAATTCTCTTTTATCTTCTGTTTTTTCATCATCTTTTGATAATACTAGTAATGTGTTATGGCATGCTAGATTAGGACACCCTCATGTTAAGGCTTTAAGACTGTTGTTACCTAGTATTTCTATGGATCATTATGATTGTGAATCTTGTATACTTGGTAAACATTGTAGATCGGTGTTTACTAAGTCTACAACTATGTATGAAAATTGCTTTGATTTAATTCACTATGATGTTTGGACCTCTCCTTTAGAATCTAGAGATCATCATAAATATTTTGTAACTTTTATTGATGAAAAATCCAAGTACACTTGGCTAACGCTTTTGCAATCCAAAGATAGAATTTTAGAAGCTTTTCAAAATTTTCAAGCGTACATCTCTAATCATTTTAATGCCTCTATTAAAATTCTTAGATCTGACAATGGAGGAGAGTATACAAGCCACACTTTTAAAAACCACCTAGCTAAACATGGGATTCTTCATCAAACAAGTTGCCCCTACACCCCTCAACAAAACGGAGTGGCCAAGAGAAAAAAATAGACACCTCATGGAGGTTACAATATCTATGATGTTCCATACAAACGTGCCAAAGAAGTTTTGGGGTGATGTCGTAGTCACTGCATGCTACTTGATTAATAGGACTCCAACTAAAATCCTCAGTGACATATCACCTTATGAGGTATTAAACAAAGCACCTCCTCCAATCACTCACTTACGTGTGTTTGGCTGTGTTTTTTTTTTTTTGCATTGGTACCTGGTGATCAAAGGAACAAGCTAGAAGCTAGAAGCACAAAGGCAATGTTCATTGGCTATTCAATCACCCAAAAGGGGTATAAATGTTATATACCCGAGACGAGAAAGATCATAATTACTAGGGATGTGAAATTTATAGAGAACAAGGGATATTATGAAGAGAGAAATTGGAATACACTTAAGATTCTCTCCACATCACCTTCGGATAGGACCACAAATCTCAAGATGTTACTTGAGAAACTCGGATTGAATGTCCTTCCTACGACTTCGACGGAAGGTTCTTAAACTCCCCGAGAGCATAAAGAAGCTCCAAATGGTGAAAACAATACTCGAGAAAATGATCTTCACCACCTTGATCATGAGGGGGACAACCAACATCTAAGTAATCCAGATTTAGCACAAGAAGATCATCATCCAAATTCAACATAAGAACTAGGCCAAGACCATCTAGATTAAGATAACCATGACCAAGGTGATGAAGCTCAAGCACCAATATCACATATGGTTCTAAGAAAAAACTCTAGAGTGAGGAAACCACCTTCAAGATATTTCAACAACAAGACAATGGCTCATCCAATACAAGGAGTTTTCCCTTTAACTCAATTTCTTCTTACTCACCACGTCTTCATTGGAAAATTAGACCAAGAACAAGTTCCAAGGACATATGGTGAAGCAATGGAGAAGAAAGAATGGAAGGAGGCAATTAATAATGAATTGGAAGCCATGGTAACAAACCGAACTTGGACCATAGAGAATCTTCCAAAGGGAAAGAAAGCTGTGAGCTCCAAGTGGGTTTTTACCATCAAATACAAAAGTAATGGAGACATTGAGAGATACAAAGCAAGGCTGGTAGCAAGAGGATTCACCCATACTTATGGAGAGGATTACTTGGATATGATTGCATTCGTAGCTAAACTTCACACGATAAGGGTTATTCTTGTTTTGGCTACTAACCTTGATTGGGGATTGTGACAGATAGATGTCAAAAATGCCTTCTTGCAAGGAGATTTAGAGGAGGAAGTCTATATGTACCCACCTCCCAGTTTAGAAAAAATCTCTCAAGGAAAAGTTCCCAAACTAAAGAAGGTTATATATAGAATAAAGCAATCTCCAAGGACGTGATATCACAAACTAAGCTCAACTTTTAAGACAAGAGGATTTGTAAAATCAGAAAGTGATCACACCTTATTCATACTCCAAAGTCGCGAAGGTATAGTGGTCATTCTCATCTACGTGGATGATATCATCATCTCTGGGAATGACAAGGTAGGCATACAATCTACTAAAGACTTTCTTAAATCAGTCTTTGACATTAAAGATGTGGGAGAGCTTAAATATTTCCTCGGAAGTGTGTAGGTCTAAGGAAGGACTGTTTTTATGCTAAAGAAAATATACAATAGATTTGCTAAGTGAAACAGGGAAGCTAGGTTCCAAACCAGCCAAGACTCCTCTTGAAGATGGCTACAAAGTCATTGGAGAGGGGGAGCGTGAAGATGTGGCATATGAAAATCAACATCCATATAGGCGTTTGGTAGGAAAGCTAATTTACCTAACCATAACTCGACCTGATATTTGTTTTGCAGTTAATCAGATAAGTCAACATATGCAATCACTTATGCAAAAACATTGGAATATGGTGGAGAGGATTCTTCGATACCTCAAAGGAGCTCCAGGCCAAGGAATATGGATGGGATGCTATAAGAATACAGAGATTGTGGGATATTGCGATGCAGATTAGGCTGGTGATAGGGTGGATAGGAAGTCAACAACCGGCTACTGCACCTTTATAGGAGGAAACCTTGTGACTTGGAAAAGCAAGAAGCAAAGTATCGTTTCATTATCAAGTGCGGAAGCCGAATATAGAGCCATGAGGAAGCTTACAAATAAGCTAATGTGGTTTAAAGGTTTGCTAAAGGACTAGCTTTAGCTTCCAAACAGTGTCGATCAAGTATAGTTTTGCGGTATCATGGCTTTAAATCTATGGGAATTGGAGGATCTGAATTTGATAGAGTCAGAGGAATCTTAATGCTGGGAGTTTGTGATAATTTTAATTGGTCTTGTGATAGTGCTCTAAAGTGATAATTTTATCATAGTGAGAAGCAATCAAACATGTATATTTGGATCACGACTTTGGGTCAAAATTTGATAGTGATGGCATCTTTATTGATTTCTTTTGAAATCTCAAATTTACCTTGTATTGAGGTTCTTATTAGCTTTGGTCTAGTTCTTTCTAATGCTAAGGTATTTTTCCTATATGTTAGCTTTGGTTTCTATCTTGTTGTCGTTGCAGTGTGGAGTGCAAAATTGATTTGCGATTTGGCCCCTTTCTCTCCTAAATTTCAAACGACTTACCGATAATTGTGGAGCGTGGCACAACTTTGCTCTGTTGTAAGCATTCGCTTCTCTCTTCGATTAACCTCCAAAAAGTTTGTACGTTTGGTGTTCGAGACTATGAATTTGGTCGCGTGTTTCCTCTCTGTAGTAGAGGAATTTTCCTTCAACATAAATGTATCTTTGTACACTATAGTCTCGTTTTCCTTTAACTTAGGATGTCATGCCAACGAATTTCGAATATTCTCTCAAGATATTTCATTTTTCTTGTTCTTTGGTTCTATCTTTTTTATTTATGTTAAGTTTATGTTATTTGTAATCTTTTACTCCGTTAATAGAATGTAAATTTTTTCTTATTAAAAAGATCTTGTTTGACAAAAAAAAACTCAACAATCCAGCCCCTTTATTTATAAATTAAACTAGTACTATGGCCTGTGCTACGCACGGACTTAGAAATTATAATATGAAAATTTATAGTTCTAATATTAAGAAAATTTTCATTTAATTCGTGAAGTTACTCGAAAACGCCAAAATAACTTTGAACTATCACGAAAGTCAAATTAAACTCCAACTATGTTTGACTAAGCCATATTATTTTGTTGACTAAGCCAAATTAGAGATGACTTTATCTCAGTTAACGGACGTCCGTTAGTTTCTCATTAACCCTAAACGACGTCGTTTTCAAATTATAACAAACGCCATTTTGTCAAGAAAAATGTCAGAAAAAACCTGAACTTTCAAATTTAAGCCATAAAACCATGAAATTTTTATTAGGCCATTTTAATCTCAAACTTTCTAACATATGACATTTTAATCCTAAACAATGATTGACCGAGCCGGATTAGACTCTAACAATTCTTCAAATTTGTAAATTATTTAGTCTCTCGTGGCCATTGGACATGTCATACCGAATCAATTAATAGATAAGTGCATTCAACATTCTATTATGACTCAAAGAGAAGATGTGGGCTTGGGTTGGGCTTACTTGATTGAGCATTGAAAGGGAAGCCCAATATGCAATATTACTTTTTTCTTAGTATATTTAATCGTATCTCCAGCTCTGTAAACGATATCGAATGATCATATATGAATTTATGAGAGTAGCGTCTCTGATTTGCTAAATCTTTTCATCCTTTGTTCATCTCAAACCTCATATTTCTTCTCATTCTTCTCTCATATCTTCTGATTTCTCATCTCCTTTTTGTTCACTTGGGAATCTCTGATTTTCAATATTATCACATTCATCTTTTGATGATATCTTCATACGGTTTGAAATACTTTTTTGCTTACATTGTAATCTTCATGTTGTGAATAAAGTCATATGACAATTTAATAATTGTAGAATAATGAGAATTAGGAAAGATAAAATGTGTGTCTGAAAAAACTTATACTATTGTACATCACAATAAAACCAATAGAAGCTATAAAAAATGTGTCCGAAGAAGCTTTTTCTATTGTACATCTTATAGACCTTACAATATACATGGTCTAAGCCTTCATTAAAGATAAAAAAAACCTTAAGTTTCACGGTGTTAAAAGGAATTAACAGTTGACTAATTTGGAGCCTAAATTTGAAAGTTCGGGTTTTTTCTCGCATTTTATTGACAAAACGACGTTGTTTGTTATAATATGAAAACGACGTCGTCTAGGGTTAATGAGAAACTAACGAACGTCCGTTAACTGAGATAATGTCAGATCTAATTTGGTTTAGTCAACAAAATAATGATATTATTTTGGTTTAGTCAAACATAGTTGGGGTTTAATTTAACTTTTGTAATAGTTTAAGGTTACTTTGGCTTTTCGGGTAACTTCACGAATTAAATGGCAATTTTTTTCCCTTCTATTATTATAAAATTTTGAGTAATTTTAAAAAATTGAGTACCATTTTATATTGGAAAATTTTAATTTTTATTTATAATTTGAAAATTAATATTTTTTGCTGAAAAATATGTACTTTTGTTCATTCAAACTAATTATTCATCATTCACACAAAACTTCACCATACATACGAGTAAATAGCATTCATACGTACAAATAATATCGAAATGAAAGTACACAAGTAATATTTATTTACAAAATAATATTTTAACAAATAATAAAACATTTTAGTACTTTTTTACCCAGCTTTCTCTAATAATCGACACAATGTATTTTCTATTTTTAATAATAATATTATAGGTTTCAAATATAAATGATATATGTAAAAGAATTATAAATGATAGACATTTTATATAAAGTAAAAAAATTATAAACTTATAAATAATACATACATAAATAAAATAAAAAACAATGAGTGTGACAAAAAAAAAAATGAGTAAAACAAATGGTTAATATGTACCACATTATATAAATATGATGTCAAATGAGTATGTATCAACAACATTAAACAAAAATAATTTGTCGAAGCCGAAACTAAGCCCATAAGGCCATAATGTTTCAACTATGTGACTGTTGACAAAAAAAGCTATGTGAGTAATAGATACTCGCTGTCTCTCTCTTTAATCGTTGTTGGGCATCTGTCTTCTTTTCTGCTAAAGGATTAGAGATTTCTTGTTTTGGATGTTCTTTCTCCTATCTGCATCTTTTGAAGCTGTGTCGTGTGTCTCTTCTCTTTGCTTAGATCGATCTCTCTATTTGGTTGCATTAGGATCTTCTGACTCTTTATTCCGAGTCTAGCCCTCGAATTTTAATTCTAGTCTTACTTTTGGTGTTTCTCCTATGGATTCACTAGATCGGCTTGTTTCTTGCACTGCTTTGAGGTTAGGCTTGTTGGAGTTATTATTCTTTCCAAACTTGTCATATCCACCATCAGATCATATAGTTATTCTTCTTTTTACTTGTATTTTTCTAAGATTAATTTAGAATATAGTTTTTATACGATTTCTCATACTACATATTTGCTATATATTGTCTAAATGTTAAAATATTGACTCGGTTGCTGTTGGTTTTTCTCTATGTAAAATTGATCGATTTGCATGATTAAAGTTACATAAGATGTCGTTGTAATCAAAGATAAAAAATGACCAAATATCGTGAACATTAAATGAAACAAAAGTAATTTTTAGAGTGATTTTGTTACTTGCGTCAACTATGGATAGAGTAATAATAAATATTCAGCTTGATTCTTTAACGTCATTCTGAAACACCTGCAAAATAAAATTAAAAAAAAAAAGAGAACAATGAATTGTTAACGTGAGAAAAAACTCAGACGATATGTGAGATCAAACTCAGTGGATGTAAAATGATGATGTGCATATTCTAATGTGTCAAAAAAGTAACTGCTCTTATGGATTAGTTGTTCTACTCCATAAGTGAAAAAGAAGAATAATCAAAAAAGGTATGTTGCTCGTAATTTCATATTTGTATCATGTTATTTTATGCTTGAAAACCAAAACATATAAAATATTCCTATATTTAAAAGGCTTTAATATATGAATGTTTTAACTTAATTAGTAAATATGTGTTGAACTCATGTGAAAAATACATAGCAGAATTGTCACAAATTATGTATTTGTTTATTTATATACAACATTTTTATTTGCCTTTGCACGTTTATCCTTTTTCATCATAATAATGGTGATTGGTGAATCTGAATTAAGCTCGTAAAGAGGTGTTAACTAAAGTGGTTTTTTGTACACTGTATACACATGTCAAAAATATTGAAATGAAGATCTCAAAGTGATTATTTGATAATTATTGAGAATAATAAACAAAGATCAATGATCCAAGTGTGTTCATTATCAGTTTGAGATTCTGAAGTTAAAATAATCATGTGTTGATTAAGTGTGTACGAAGATGCATAAGTTGGAAAGGTTTATAATGTTTTATAAAGTGATTAAGATCTGAATAAAGTAGACAAGACTTAATATCTCCTAAAAGAATCAAAAAAATCGTTGGAACAAATGGGACAATTGGACTTACTAACCTCATCAAGAAATAAATTCTCTAACCATGAGTCTTATACTCTTTTTCCCTTAGTATGTTTTTATCCCATGTGGTTTTTCATACTAAGGTTTTTAATGAGGTAGGGTTCATGGTTCCAAACTTAGACTTGTACCAAGTCTAGGCTTGAGGGGGAGTATTAACTAAAAAGGCTTAAAGTTCAAAGAGCCTTAGAAAAATAAGCAGCAGACCAAGACAAGGAGAGGTGAGTTGAATCACCCAGTCGAGGTGACTCGGGCATGACGAGGTGACTTAGGCATGACAAGGTGACTCAGGCATGGCGAGGTGACCCAGGCATGACGAGTTGACTCAGGCATGATGAGGTGACCCATGCATGACAAGGTGATCCAGGCATGATGAGGTGACCCAAGCATGACAAGGTGACCCATGTATGACGAGGTAAGCTGAATCACCTAGGCATGACGAGGTGAGTTGAATCACCCAGGCATGACAAGGTGAGCTGAATCACCCAGTCTTGACGAGGTGACCCATGCATGACGAGGTGAGCTGAATCACCCAGTCTTGACGAGGTGACCCAAGCATGATGAGGTGAGCTGTATCACCTAGTCTTGACGAGGTAAGGTGATTTATCAAGACTAAAAAGAAGCCGTTAGAGTATTCTCACAGACTCTGTCTTGTCAACCTGTCTGAAGCATTAATAAGTTGTACTTTGCCTAAATTAGCTTTGAGTTTGTTTTCTTTTTAAATTATTAATTTTGTATCTTTATTTAAGTAACTCTTATACGTTAAAAAAAATGAGGAAATATTTTCTCATCTTTACACTTTCTCTTTCTAGTTCTTAAAATTGTTCTTCATATTCTGGAGCTTGTAAGCTCAAATTCTAACATGGTATCAGAGCACTAAGCTCCTCAACCTCTCTATTTCTGAAATTTTTATTTTTATTTGGTTTAAATCATCTTCAAATCGGTTTTTCAAAGCTTTCAATCGGCAAAAATGGTTGAAAGTATCTGATTTGTTAAAATCTGGTTTTTACGTTTTTATTCGGTTGAAAAGCTTTAAAAATCTTCTCTTATGGTTTCATTCAAATTTTTTTCTCATAAGTTTTGAAGCATAAGATGTTGTTTTATTTTAGATTTCGAAAAGGTTGAATCTGTTATTTTTTTAAGCCTCAAGGCTTCTGTTTTTTTTTTTTTTAAGGTTCAATATGTTTTTCTTTGATGAGAAGAATGAAAACCAAGTTCACTCAAAGCTTGTTTACAAATGGGACTTTTCTCTTATGAGTGGAAGTGGAGGAACTTGATGAATCCAACTTTCTTTCATTATGTAAGGAAGAGAACCATGAAAACTTGTCTTTTATAAGTCTAAGTTTCATGTTGAATCCAAATCCATAAGGGACAAAACCCCTTTTTTACCTTCAAAATAGAACCATGGTTCCTTACTTTCATAAGTTTTAGAATCATGTTGAATCCAAAAGGTTAAGGAAAGAGATCCTTGGTGGCTTTACTTTCATAAATTTAAACACCATGTTGAACCCAAAGCTTTAAGGATAGAGAACCTTGTTGCTTTTGTTTACATAAGCAAAAGAACTTGTTGAATCAAAGGTCCTTATTGGAAAAGAGAGCCATAGACACTTCACCTTAATAAGTGATTAGTGCTATACTGAATCCAAAGGAGGGTGAACCCAAAATCAAAAGAGAACCATCTAAAAGATGATGAATCCAATTTATTTTGGGAACATTCTTAAACTTCAAAGTCTCAGCAATGACCAAGAACATTCAAGCATGCTTGAAAATTTTGAACCCTAAGGATAAGTAACCAAGCTACTGAAAAGTAACTTGTTGAATCCAAAATCCCTTCTTTTAGTTGATTACTTCGAAATTTTTGGGGATCAGCCTCTGTTTTTCAAAAGTTTTATTAGGATGAACCAAGCCAAGACTAGGCCAAGTTTCTCTTCGGACCTTACTTGTCTTGGTTATGTTGTTTAGGCCATTTCAAAGTCTAGGCCAAGTTGAACCAAAATAAAAGCCAAGACATGATTATGTCAAGTTACTCTTCGAACCAACATATCTTGGCCAAGTTTTTTTTAAACCATGCACTCCATGGTCACTTTTCTACTGCGGCTAAGTAAAACCTTGCCCATTCCTTTCAAAAAAAAAATGGTTTCAAAAGTGATTTCCAAAATGAGTTTCGATCTTTTATGACCCTTTCAAAATGTAGTTAAAATTCAAATGGGTGAGAACCAAAGATAATAAGGGTGAATTTCTTTGGTCTTTGATGGATCCACACACTTGAAAATTATTTTTAAAAGTGATCTTTCTTAGGAAAAGATCTAATAATTTTAAAGGTGTGAACCTTGATGTTTTTAAAAGCACCTAAAATGGGTTAAAACTTTTAAATATCTTGATGGATCCATAAAAAATTTTGTGTGTAAGGTTGAGAACCTTGAACAAATGTTCTTGATGAATCCAAAATCCTCACACACCAAATTTGGAAATGATTCATGATAAACCATGATGATCCACCTATTCTCTTGAAAGTCTTTAAAAAGACTAATTCATGTTTGTTTGTCCCTATAGGGAAATTCTAAAGTGAGAGGGAGTTCTCAAACATATCACATTAACCCCTCAAAGTGGCTAATTTCCAAATTCTAAACTATATTCTCTTTTATGTTAAGCTTTGTATTTATTCATTATCTAGAAAATCTCATGACTTGAATTGATTCAATGCTTAGCTAGATATTGGGATTTTTTCTTCAATTTATATACATACACGTTTATGCATGTGAAACATGGTTTGTCACTAAATTTAAGGTTTCTGGTTTTCTCTTTATTGCTTGGAATAGTCTCGGGCTATATATGTTGAATTTGCATGCAAGTATGTTTAAGGCTTAAAGCTAGATTAATATTCTAGTTGCTCTTATATATGACTTGTATGAATGTTGAATCTGTCAAATAATATTATGTTATCATGTGAAATTGAGTTTAGAATTGTTTAATGACTTTAGAAGATGATTTCAACCGTCTTATTCTCAAGCACTTAGTTCCATTGAATGAGAACTTCTAAGATCATGTTCTAAGTTGTTTTTGCAACTCATGTTGTTCGGTTTATATGGTGATTCTTTGATATCTTATTGATATAAGTGTTATTGGTTTACTCTTAATGTGTAGACCAATCCCCACCTTAACCATGATGGAGGGAAATAATCAAGACATGATTAAGGTGTGTGGTTCAAGAGCTAAACAAGCAAAGGAACCTCAAAATCTTTAGAAAGAACATGAATTTTAACCCATGAAATCAAATTAAATTGTCATCCAAGTTAACACACGAAGTGAGACGGAGTCTCAGCAGTTAGCTCATGAAGCTAAAATCAATATGAAGTCTAGATAATTACCAAGGATTATTAAGGAGGCTTATTGATGGAACCACATATCAAAAGTAAGATCATGGAGCTAAAATGAAGTTTCAAAGACTCAACAAAACCAAAAAAGCTCATACAGCCAAACAAGAATGGTTCAATGAACCAAGAAGAACAATCAACCTTATAAAGGGTTGGAATTCATCAACAACAAGAAAGGATAAAGACGAATGCTCATGAAGTCTCAAGTGAAAACAAGATATATGCTTCCCCATATTCTCGGCCTATCATATTCAAAGCCAAAAAAGAAAAAAAATGGTTCATGAGGAACCCAAAGAAAATGATGTGTGGAGCATCGTGAAGAGATCTCAAAGAAGATCCAAAGAAAAAAATATTGATGTGTGGAGCATCATGAAGAGGCCTTAAAGAAGGTCCAAATATTTTCAAGAAAGATATAATCCCATAGAGTTGAATTAACCAAAACTTCTAGAAGGACAATGTGGGTAGAGCCTCATGAGGATGAATCATCCAATTGCACAAGATCCTCATGAGGACAATGTGGTTAGAGCCTCATGAAGACAATGTGGTTAGAGCCTAAATAAAGGTGATTATACAAGGTGAAGAACCTTAGAAGGAGACTTAGAAGTTTGAGAGTCCAAGAGGCTGCCATTTGGAAGGATCAAGCAATGTATTGCATGTGAAGATCCCCTTTTATGAAATGGACAGAATTGATATATGTGCACTCCATTGCACTTTCTGATCGGACTATGAGGGTGATTGACACAAATGAAGATGTTCTGGATTTTATACTAAAGAAGGAACAATATCCAAGTGGATTCACCCAAACCAAAGATTAGATGAAGAAGTTACAAGCATTTCAAGTTAAAGAAGGCAGAAGAAAACTGTCTCGGACATATGTCTGATGTTGTGCAGTTTCCATCCAAACTGGGAGATATAAAAATATGCACTCAAGTGTTCTGAAAACTAGACTCAACAAGGAGTCTAGAGAATGTAAAATCAAGACCACATGACGTTTGGTTCAAAAGTTATCACTAGTTTAACATGGACGTTTCAAAGAGGCAGAATCTGCCAGTTTCAAAGTTTAAGGTAATAACCCAAAACAAGAATGAGCTACATGAAAAAGTTGTTATCTCTTGAAAAATCAGAACTGTAGACTCAAGAATGAATTTCAGGATAAGATCCAAGTTCAGATCAAAAGGGACTTGGTCATTTTGAAGAATCCCCTAATCATAGGATCTATACTCTTTTTTCCCTTAATATGGTTTTATCCCAAGAGGTTTTACATATCAAGGTTTTTAATGAGGTAGATCTTCATGGTCCCAAGTTTAACCAATTGACATTAAGTTAAGCTTGAGGGGGAGTATTGAGATGAATATCTCAAAGTGATCATTTGATAATTATTGAGAATAATAAACAAAGATCAAAGGTCAAGTGTGTTCATTATCAGTTTGGGATTCTGAAGTTAAAATAATAATGTGTTGATTAAGTGTGTACGAAGATGCATAAGTTGGAAAGGTTTATAATGTTTTATAAAGTGATTAAGATCTGAATAAAGTATACAAGACTTAATATCTCCTAGAAGAAGCAAAAGAGTCGTTGGAACAGATGGGACAATTGGACTCACTAACCTCATCAAAGAATAAACCCTCTAACCATGAGTCATATACTCTTTTTCCCTTAGTATGTTTTTATCCCATATGGTTTTTATACTAAGGTTTTTAATGAGGTAGGGTTCATGGTTCCAAGCTTAGACTTGTGCCAAGTCTAAGCTTGAGGGGAAGTATTAAATTAATATGGCTTAAAGTTCAAAAAGCCTTAGAAAAATAAGTATCAGACCAAAACAAGGAGAGGTGAGCTGAATCACCCAGTCTTGAGGAGGTGACTCAGGCATGACGAGGTGACCCAAGCATGATGAGGTGACTTAGGCATGACGAGGTGACCCAGGCATGACGAGTTGACTCAGGCATGACGAGGTGACCCAGGCATGACGAGGTGAGCTGAATCACCTAGGCATGACGAGGTGAGTTGAATCACCCAGGCATGACAAGGTGAGCTGAATCATCCAGTCTTGACGAGGTGACCCATGCATGACGAGGTGACCCAGACATGACGAAGTGAGCTGAATCATCCAGTCTTGACGAGGTGACCCAGGCATGACGAGGTGAGCTGAATCACCCAGTCTTGACAAGGTAAGGTGATTTATCAAGATTAAAAAGGAGCCGTTAGAGTATTCTCACAGTCTATGTCTTGTAAACATGTCGGAAGCATTAATAAGTTGTACTTAAGTAGCTTTGATTTTGTTTTCTTTTTAAATTATTAATTTTTGTATCTTTATTTAAGTAAATTTTGTACGTTGAAAATTAAAAAAAAAAAATGAGGAAAATCTTTTCTCATCTCTACACTTCCTCTCTCTAGTTCTTAAAATTGTTCTTCATATTCTGGAGCTTATAAGCACAAATTCTAACAAAAATATAATTAGTACACATTGGAAAATGGAAAAAAAATTATTGAAAAAATTGACAAGCAATAAGAGACATCTGTCTAGAAAAGGAGTGGAAGCATTTTATCGAACATCTTATATGCAACATTTCATATAAGGGAAAACAGACTTTTCACATATAATAAAGAGCCACAACCCATAATAAGAATTTGATCATAAAGAAAAAAAAAACTTTAAACCAAAAGAAAATGTGTAGACACCTTGGTAAAAAGGGTTCGAATAAAACTATGAAGTGCTTAAAAAACCAAAATAAGATAGAAGGTGAAGAACCTTAGAAGGAGACTTAGAAGTTTGAGAGTCCAAGAGGCTGCCATTTGGAAGGATCAAGCAATGTATTGCATGTGAAGATCCCCTTTTATGAAATGGACAGAATTGATATATGTGCACTCCATTGCACTTTCTGATCGGACTATGAGGGTGATTGACACGAATGAAGATGTTCTGGATTTTATACTAAAGAAGGAACAATCTCCAAGTGGATTCACCCAAACCAAAGATTAGATGAAGAAGTTACAAGCATTTCAAGTTGAAGAAGGCAGAAGAAAACTCTCTCGGACATATGTCTGATGTTGTGCAGTTTCTATCCAAACCGGGAGATATAAAAATATGCACTAAAGTGTTCTGAAAACTAGACTCAACAAGGAGTCTAGAGAATGTAAAATCAAGACCACATGACGTTTGGTTCAAAAGTTATCACTAGTTTAACATGGACGTTTCAAAGAGGCAGAATCTGTCAGTTTCAAAGTTTAAGGTAATAACCCAAAAAAAAGAATGAGCTACATGAAAAAGTTGTTATCTCTTGAAGAATCAGAACTGTAGACTCAAGAATGAAGTTCAGGATAAGATCCAAGTTCAGATCAAAAGGGACTTGGTCATTTTGAAGAATCCCTAATTATAGGAACTATACTCTTTTTTCCCTTGATATGGTTTTATCCCAAGAGGTTTTACATATCAAGGTTTTTAATGAGCTAGATCTTCATGGTCTCAAGTTTAACCAATTGACATTGATTTAAGCTTGAGGGGGAGTATTGAGATGAATATCTCAAAGTGATCATTTGATAATTATTGAGAATAATAAACAAAGATCAAAGGTCAAGTGTGTTCATTATCAGTTTGGGATTCTGAAGTTAAAATAATAATGTGTTGATTAAGTGTGTACAAAGATGCATAAGTTGGAAAGGTTTATAATGTTTTATAAAGTGATTAAGATCTGAATAAAGTATACAAGACTTAATATCTCCTAGAAGAAGCAAAAGAGTCGTTGGAACAGATGGGACAATTGGACTCACTAACCTCATCAAAGAATGAACACTCTAACCATGAGTCCTATACTCTTTTTCCCTTAGTATGTTTTTATCCCATGTGATTTTCATACTAAGGTTTTTAATGAGGTAGGGTTCATGGTTCCAAGCTTAGACTTGTACCAAGTCTAAGCTTGAGGGGAAGTATTAAATTAATATGGCTTAAAGTTCAAAAAGCCTTAGAAAAATAAGTATCAGACCAAAACAAGGAGAGGTGAGCTGAATCACCCAGTCTTGAGGAGGTGACTCAGGCATGACGAGGTGACCCAAGCATGATGAGGTGACTCAGGCATGACGAGGTGACCCAGGCATGACAAGTTGACTCAGGCATGACGAGGTGACCCGGGCATGACGAGGTGAGTTGAATCACCTAGGCATGACGAGGTGAGTTGAATCACCCAGGCATGACAAGGTGAGCTGAATCATCCAGTCTTGACGAGGTGACTATGCATGACGAGGTGACTCAGACATGACGAAGTGAGCTGAATCATCCAGTCTTGACGAGGTGACCCAGGCATGAAGAGGTGAGCTGAATCACCCAGTCTTGACAAGGTAAGGTGATTTATCAAGATTAAAAAGGAGCCGTTAGATTATCTCACAGTCTCTGTTTTGTCAACATGTCGGAAGCATTAATAAGTTGTACTTAAGTAGCTTTGATTTTGTTTTCTTTTTAAATTATTAATTTTGTATTTTTATTTAAGTAACTTTTGTACGTTGAAAATTAAAAAAAAATGAGGAAAATCTTTTCTCATCTCTACACTTCCTCTCTCTAGTTCTTAAAATGTTCTTCATATTCTGGAGCTTGTAAGCACAAATTCTAACAAAAAATAAAATTAGTACACATTGGAAAATGGAAAAAAAAATTATTGAAAAAATTGACAAGCAATAAGAGACATATGTTTAGAAAAGGAGTGGAAGCATTTTATCGAACATCTTATATGCAACATTTCATATAAGGGAAAACAGACTTTTCACATATAATAAAGAGCCACAAAAACCATAATGAGAATTTGATCATAAAGAGAAAAAAAACTTTAAACCAAAAGAAAATGTGTAGACACCTTGGTAAAAAGGGTTCGAATAAAACTATAAAGTGCTTAAAAAACAAAATAAGATAGAAAAAGTAGTCACTGAAGTGTATTGTGAGTCAAAACTGCTTCAAAAAATAAAAGAATATGAGTCAATTACAGTTCTATTCAAAAGCGTTTGAATATCTAAATAGAAAATAAGATTGCTTACAACTATGAAGTGATTTAAAAATCTGGAATTTATTTGAGATGATGAAAGAAACTATAAGATGCGTAAGACAATAAGAATCTTTATATAAAAACTATAACCGGTTACTTTTCTGATAATTCTTTTAGTGTTATTTATCGTGTAGTTATAGTGATGAATATGATAGTTGTTTAATAAGATTTAGTATTTTTCACTTTTTTATTTTTTTATTATTTTTAATAATTATTGATTATTTGTATAATTTTTTTCTAAAATTATGACAAATTGACACATCAGGTTTCAAGACATGTGTCAGATAAAAAAACTGATAATACAAGCGGTTAATAAAGTGACTTCTGTTTTAGTAATACAAGCGGTTAATTCAACGGGCTTAAAGTCCGAAAAGATATTGGACTTTCTGTAATAGCCCATTTATCCATATGCAAACCGGGACAAACGGTCTAATCTAATTTAAAAGCTGACCAAAAACAATTAAACCCATACCGGATTAAACCAAATCCAACCAAATCCATGGACATTGACCAATTATCACCATCTCTCAAACCTCCTAACCACTAATAAACCAACAGATTCCATCGGAGCCACACAATCATCAGATTCAAACGAAAGAGACATGGCTTCAAGTTTTAGCGGCGATGAAACTGCTCCGTTCTTCGGATTCCTTGGGGCCGCCGCTGCTCTTGTTTTCTCCTGTAAGATCTGATCCCAATTCCCCCGCCGGATTGAATTACTTATGATGTTTTCGATTTGATCCGATCCGATCCGATTTGATGTTTTCAGGTATGGGAGCAGCATACGGGACGGCGAAGAGTGGCGTTGGAGTTGCATCTATGGGTGTAATGAGACCTGAACTTGTTATGAAATCGATTGTGCCTGTGGTTATGGCTGGTGTTTTAGGTATTTATGGTTTGATCATCGCGGTCATCATCAGTACTGGGATTAACCCTAAGGCAAAGTCTTACTACTTATTCGATGGCTATGCTCATCTCTCTTCCGGTCTGGCTTGTGGTCTTGCTGGTCTCTCTGCTGGTATGGCTATTGGAATCGTCGGCGATGCTGGTGTCAGGTAACACAAACATCTATTCAATTCTCATGTAATTGCTTCTTTGGCATGAACTAAGTTTCTTGATTGTAGCATTTGATAGATTCACTTGATTTCGTATCTCTTCAATTCTCGTGCAATTGTTATAATGGTGAAATTGAATGGAAGAGATATAAGCAACAATGGCTTTTCTTTAAAACGTATTTTTTTATTTACTTGATTGCAGCAATTAAATGGAAGAGATATATGCATGGATTAAGTTGCTTGATTGCAGAAATTGCTAGATTCACTTGATTTGGTATTTTTTATACATTGTTTACATTGTTGAATCGGAATTATATCTAGCTTCTTATGAAAGAGATTTGTCCTATTCATTGTTCAGAGCCTGAGTCAATCTCGATGCTTTCTTCTTGCTTTAGAAATAGATGGTTTAGAGTAACTAGGAGTTGCAGTTCTTTTGATCTTCCTTTACCAGTTTTATATGGTGAAATCGAATGGAAGAGATATATGGAAATGCAACAATGACTTTTCTTTTAGTAGTTTTTGATTACTTCTAGATCAAAAATAGAAGATATATCTTTAGCTGAATGTTATCATCTCATGAGTCTTTTTGTAATACAAAGAAGGTTCTTTGTTAATTTTCTCTGGTTATGTTTCTTGAATATTAGTTGCTTTAGATTGAATCTATATAAAGAAGTTATCAGTATTATCAACAGTCTATGAAACTATAACTATGACTATGAGCTGAACCTAATGCTTTAACCATCTCTACATTCACTCTATCAAAAACAATGTTTTGCTAAAATGTATTACTTGATTTTTGCAGAGCGAATGCGCAACAACCAAAGTTGTTTGTAGGAATGATTCTGATTCTCATCTTTGCGGAAGCACTGGCATTGTACGGTCTCATTGTTGGTATCATCCTCTCATCTCGTGCTGGTCAGTCCAGAGCTGAGTAAAAGTAAAGTATTAAGCGTAGACTTATTACTATTATTATCATCATCATCATCGATTTCTCGTATGAGAAATGTAATGTTTGGCTTTCTCTTCTCATTTTCTTTTTGTGTGTTTGAGTTAAGCTCTCTTTGGAAACAAGCAACTTTGATAACTTGGTACCAAAAGCATTCGTTTTTTTTGTTTGGATCATGTACTTCTCAGCTCAATAACAGACTGTCACTTGTCTACACAAATATTTGTTCTTCTCAAAACTTATCAACAATTATTGTAGTAACCATACCTTATAAAATCAGCATTTTTTGTCAAAATTTTATGGGAGTTAAAACCTACTAGTTTTCGGAGACAAAATCCAAACAAAATACAAATAACAAATTGATATGAAAATAGACTCTAATCTAAGAACATAATATGAATTAAGTTTTTAAATTAGAGCACTAACAATATGACTTTTTTAAGAACTTTATAAAGTGACTAACTAAGAACTATTTTGTAAGAAAATTAAAGAGAAAGATTATTCTTATGCTTTTGTTTCTTCTTATTCTTATTTCTTTACAAATGAGTTACAACCTCTATTTATACTAATGAGGAAGACTTATACACATGACACATACGCAAACATGTGTCAACAAACTAAGTATGATGGGTGTACTAAGGTGATGAATAATCACTAATCTTCATGACTCTTCATGACACTTGTCAAACATGTAGATAAGATTAGTGGTATCAAGTGATGAATAATCACACAATTTCTTAACACAAATAATATATCACACAAACTAAAAAAATGGCTAAGAAAAAAAACCTATATACCTACACAAAGAAAACTTAAGTTATTTGATATAACAAACCGTATTCCAATAATACAAATCAACCAATAATAAATCATTGTGAAGAATACAAATGGTCACAAAACATAAAAATACAATAAATTTTACATTAAAAAGTGAAAACAACAATTATTTTGAAACAATTTTTTTCTCTAAAACTACAATTATTTTGAAATAGAGGGAGTATAAAATTACTATTGAAAATACAAATAAAATAATAAAAATTTCTAAAATGTATTGGTTCATGTGGCCCCACACCATCACAAGTAGTTTCGCTATTGTTGGGATCTACTTATAAGCTTACAAATTTTTATATAGCGGATCAAGATAAAACCTCACAATAGAGAGTAGGGTGACTTCATTGGCTAAATAAATTGTAGAAATTATGATATACGAATCTTGGTTAAATCTGGTTTATTTTAAGCTGGATTAAATCTTCGGTTTGGAGCTTTATTGGAGATAACCGTGTCTTGGTTATTGGATCAATTTGTTCTTCTAGAAGCCGAGGTCTTCTTCAAGCTAAGAGAGGAAGAATGCAAAGTTTAAGAGTTGATCTGTTATGACAGTTTAAAGGTTTGTTTAAGGAGTTAGAATCTGTTACAAGTTTGTTAGCTTCTTGGTTAGTATCTTGATCTAGCTTAATAGTCTTATAAATAGTGCATTGAGCTTAGATTGTAAGTGACACACGAAAGTCACAAATTGTGATACTCCTATATAGTGGAATCTTTGCTTGTACCGCCAAGCCCCAGAGAGTAGCATTGTGCGAACTTTGGCTTAACAATTGTGTATGTGTTCTTGATTTCATTTTTAGTCTTATCTTGTTCTTACTCTTCAAACGAGAATTGAGAGATTATGAGTTGAAATTAGTTCGATAGATTGGTGCCAAGATAAGGATAAGATCCTAACAAAGTGGTATCAGAGCATCATGTGGTGCACCAATGACGAATACTCGCATAGAGGTGGAGCGCTTTGATGGAAAAGAAAATCTCTCAATGTGGAAAAAGTGGATGCTTGCGAATCTTTCTGTGCTAGGCCTGAAAGATGTTCTTCAAGAAAAGATTGGATCTGAGCCAAGTTCAAAAATCAGAAAAGATGAAGAACAAGAAGCATACAAAAATAGACTGAAAAAGGAAGAAACAGAGAGGCTGGAACGATGTGAAAAAGCCATGTATCTCATCATTCTAAATGTTGGAGATCAAGTACCGAGGAAGATTGATTCATGTACAACTACTGCATCAACATGGTCAACCTTAGATAGGTTGTATATATCTAAAACTCTTCCTAATAGAATCTATTTGCAACATAAATTTTATACATTTAGGATGATAGAATCAAAATCTATTGATGAAAATGTTGATGATTTCTTGAAGGTAGTAGCTGATATGGCCAGTGTGAATGTGACAGTCTCTGGAGAAGTACAAGCAATCTTACTTCTCAGCTCCTTACCAACTCAGTACAACTATCTGAAGGAGACTCTGAAGTATGGTCGAGAAACATTGTCTCTGGATGAAGTTGTAGCTGCAGCAAGATCAAAGGAGATGGAATTAAAAGAAACAAATGCAAATCAAAGGGAAAGTGATGCATATGCTGTGAGGGGAAGGCCAGAAAAGAAAGACAACGACAATAAATAAAAGCAGGTCAAGATCAAAGTCAAAATCAAAAATCACATGTTGGTACTGCAAGAAAGATGGTCACATGAAAAAGGACTGTTACGCAAGGAAAAGAAAGTTGGAAAGTGAAGATGTAGGTGAAGTAGTTGTGTAATTGAAAACTCAACAGAAAGCAGCACTTTGCTAACATCAGAACAGTGGCATCAAGACAACTGGATCATTGACTCAGGATGTTCATATCACATGACATCAAGGAGGGATTGGTTCAGTAGCTATGAAGAATGTACAGGAGCTCAAGTACTCCTTGCATATGACAAAACTATTGGTGTCCTAGGCATAGGGACAATCAACATAAAATCAATAGGGGGAAATGTCAAACAGCTGAAAAATGTCATGTACATCCCACATATAAAAAGAAACCTAATCTCATCTGGTACATTGGATGTGCAAGGATTTACACACTCAGGAGGAAATGGGAAAACAAGATATTATAAAAACAACAAGCTAGGACTTCAAGGAACACTCACAAGAGGTCTTTATCTCCTACATGGTAAAAATGTGGTACATGAGGTAAATTAGGTAGTATCTAAAGATTACACAGCTTTATGGCATAGTAGATTAGGACATATGAGTATGAAGAATCTTAAAATACTAGTTGCAAAAGGAATTCTAGATAAGAAGAATATCACTTATTTAGAATTATGTGAAAGTTGCATAATGGGAAAGAACAAAAGGCTTAGCTTCAATATAGGCAAACATGACTCAAAAGAATCTTTAAAATATTTGCATGTTGATTTGTGGGGGTCACCAAATGTTCATTTTCATAATCTAAGAAGCAATATGTCCATTATTGATGATTTCACCAGAAAAGTTTGGGTGTATTTTCTGCATACTAAAGATGAAGCTTTTGACAAGTTTTGTGAATGGAAAAGTCTTGTAGAAAATCAGGTAAACAAGAAAGTGAAGTGCCTCAGAACTGATAATGGATTGGAGTTTTGTAACTCAAATTTCAATGACTTATGCAAATCACATGGGATATAAAGATACATGACCTACGCATATACCCCTCAGCAAAATGGGGTTACAGAGCGTATGAACAGGACAATCATGGAAAAGGTAAGGTGTCTTCTAAATGAGTCTGGATTGGATGATAGATTTTGGGCAGAGACAGTGGCTACATCAGTGTACATTATCAATAGAATTCCCTCATCAACTAATGATGGAAACATACCAGAAAAATTGTGGCTAGTAAAAACACCAGGTTATTCACACATGAGAAGGTTTGGTTCAGTGGTGTACAATTATGTTAGTCAAGGTAAATTGAAGCCAAGAGCTCAGAAGGTAATCTTCATAGGCTATCCACAAGGTGTTAAAGGCTACAAGGTCTGGTTACTAGAAGAAAAGAAGTGTGTGATAAGCATAAATGTTGTTTTCACAAAGGAAAAAATGTTCAAAGACTCAAAGGGAAGTTCAGATGACACAACAAAGCAATCATTCGATATAACAACGAGTTAACTGATCTTAAACACAAATGAATCTGAATCTAAAGAAGAGAGTCAAGCAGAGAATACACAAGAAGGTGGAGCTACAGAGATAGTCCCTGATGAAGATGAATCAGAAAATAAAGAGGAAAACCTTGCAAATTATCAATTAGCCAGGGACAGGATAAGAAGGGAAATAATAAGACCAAGCAGATTCACAGAAGAATCAGAAGTGGCTTTTGCTTTATCAGTGGCAGAAGAATTAGAACCTGAAGAACCAAAAGACTATCAAGAAGCAATGTCAATTAAAGACAAACAGAAATGGAAAATAGCAACTAATGAAGAGATGAATTCTCTGTTGAAGAATCACACTTGGGAACTTACCAAAATACCTAAGGGTCAGAAAGTGATTGGATCAAAGTGGATCTTCTAACTCAAACCTAGAATACCAGGAGTTGAATTGCCCAAGTTTAAGGCAAGACTTGTAGCAAAAGGCTACTCTCAAAGAGAAGGGATAGACTACTCTGAAGAAATCTCACCTATGGTCAAGCATGTATCTATAAGATTCATGCTGTCACCAACAGTAAATCAAGATATGGAGCTAGAGCAACTTGATGTTAAAACTGCATTTCTTCATGGAACAGTAGAAGAAGACATATATATAAGTCAACCAGAAGGATATGAAGAAAGGGGTAAAGAAGATCTAGTTTGTCACTTAAAGAGATCTCTTTATGGGTTAAAACAGACTTCAAGACAGTGGAACAAGTGTTTTGATCAATTCATGTCAGACAGGGACTAACAAAGAGTGAGTATGATATATGTGTATACTACAAGAAACTAAAAGACTCACCATATATCTAAATGCTCCTATATGTAGATGATATGTTGATTGCATCTAAAAGCACGAAGTGGTGAATTTCAAATGAAGGATTTAGGGCCTGCAATGAGAATCTTAGGAATGGATATTAAAAGAGATCGTATGAGAGGTGTTTTAACATTATATCAGTCTGGATATATTCAAAAGATACTTCCATTATTCAGAATGGATCAAGCTAAATCTGTATCTACACCATTAGGAGCTCATTTCAAAGTGTCAGCCACAAAAGAAAAAGAAAAAGAAATAGAAACAAAAGAGTTTCCTTACTCAAATGCAGTAGGAAGCTTGATGTATGCAATGATTGGCACAAGGCCAGACATTGCATATGCAGTTGGACTTGTAAATAGGTTCATGTGTAATCCAAGAGAGTAACATTGGACAGCAGTACAGTGGATACTCAAGTATCTTAAAGGCACTCAAAATAGAGGGTTAACATTCAAGAAGAATTCAGATTTCATAGTAGAAGAATATTCAGACTCTAACTTTGCTTCAGACTTAGATAAAATGAGGTCCATAACTGGTTATGTGTTCACCATTGGAGGTAATACCATAAGTTGGAAATCAAATCTTCAACATATAGTTGCATTATCTTTGACTGAGGCATAATACATAGTATTAACATAAGCAGTTAAAGAAGGAAAGTGGCTCGGAGGATTGGCAGAGGAATTGGGTTTTAAACAAGACCAAGTGGATGTGTTTTGTGATTCACAAAGCGCTATATGTTTAGCCAAGAACAACGTATTCCACGAAAGGACAAAGCATGTAGCTGTGAATATGCATTTCATAAGAGATGTGATTGATATTGGAGAAGTAAGTGTTAAGAAGATTCACACTTCAAAAAATCCAGCATATGCACTAACTAAGGTAATTCTAGTTCAGAAGTTTGAACAAGCAATGGACTTGCTCATAATAGCCAAAGCTTAATAGGTGGCTATGCTTGGTGGTACAAGGGTCAAGCTCAGAGGATTCATATATCAAGGTGGAGTTTGTAGAAATTATGATATCCCAATCTTGGTTAAATCTGGTTTATTTTAAGCTGGATTTAGTCTTCGGTTTGGAGCTTTATTGGAGATAAATGTGTCTTGGTTATTGGATCTAATTTGGTCTTCTAGAAGTCGAGGTCTTCTTCAACCTAAGAGAGGAAGAGTGTAAAGTTTAAGAGCTGATTTGTTATGGCGGTTTAAAGGTTTGTTTAGGGAGTTAGAAGTTGTTACAAGTTTGTTAGCTTCTTGGTTAGTATCTTGATCTAGCTTAATAGTCTTATAAATAGTGCATTGAGCTTAGATTGTAAGTGACACACGAAAGTCACATATTGTGATACTCCTCTATAATGGAATCTTTGCTTGTACCGCCAAGCCCCAGAGAGTAGCTTTGTGCGAACTCTTGGTTAACAATTGTGTGTGTTCTTGATTTCATTTTTAGTCTTATTTTGTTCTTACTCTTCAAACGAGAATTGAGAGATTGTGAGTTGAAATTAGTTCGATAGATTTGGTGCCAAGATAAGGATAAGATCCTAACATAAATCAATACCACAATCGGATTTTGACATAAACTCTGGAGTTAATGATGACTTATCAAAATGTCTTTGAACCAATAAAAATCAAATATTTTAGACCGGTGTAGAGCGTAGGGACGAAGAATGACACAAAGACATCATAAACACACTACCGAAAGAAGGATTAGCAGAATTTGTAACATTCTAATACATGAAAACGTCGCTTTAACGAATGTTGAATCTAGGATTGTTGATCCGAAGATTTGAGTTCGTATTTAATAAAGGAAAATTACAGCTCGTCAATAACAGGCGCGTCGACAATACCGACGCGCTTAACTGTTCTTTACAAAAGGTTTTAGTGCATCGAAAGAGTTTAAGAAGGAAGTGTTAGATCGTCGAAATAAGCTATGGCTTCTCTCTAGGAATTTCTCTCTCTAAAAAACCAACCCTTTTCCGCTTCGGGATGTTCTTCTATTTATACTCGACTCGTCATCATTGTGAATGTTTAGCTAGGTCTCCTGTTCATGCGGCCGTCTAGCCTCTAGGGAACTGTACGTTGTGCTAGGAAGGCGGTAGGTGCTAGGAAGGCGGCCGTCTAGTCAGCTGGTCCACGCGCTTCAACGCGCTGGCAAGGCGGGCTTCTCTTCTTTCCTTCTCTTCGTGGGCTTTGTCTTGAGGGGCCTGGGGGAGTTGGGCCCATATCCCACAATAAGTCCCCCCCCCCCAAGTTCGTCGAAACTAGCGTAGGCGCAGTTCGACGGACGCGATCCTTCTTTTGGGCTCAATATCGTCGGGTCGCTCTTTCAATTTGCTTCGTCGTTGTCTCTGGTCGGCGCGCTTAGATGAGCTGGCGCTCCTAACGGTCGGCGCTAGAATAGAGGGTGGTTAGCTTCTCGGGAAAGTTCCCTATGCCGGTCATTTGATTCTTTGCCGGTTCATCTACCGGTATTTCCTTTGTTTGCCGATTCGTCTTCCGATTAATTTTGACAAGGACGTTTCGTCTCCTGGTTGCTTTCCTATATATACCCCCTCGCCTCTTCATCGTCCTCACTTCGCAATTCTTGATCATGGTATAATTTTCCTCTCCCTTCTCTTTACTTTCTCTCTCTAGCTTTTCTTAATACCTTCTCGACGCAATAGGTTGTGACCTCATGAATTTGGACGTCGGCAGTAGTACTAGTGCGTCTGAGGAGGCATCGTCGAGTCGCCCTGTTGAGTCTTCCACGGGTGAGCCGGTACGTCAAACGGACCCTATGACGAGTACTTCGTCCGGTGAAGGTGGGGTCACGGGACCAGTGAAAGATGCACCCGGGCAGATAATCGAGGTGGCGAGTAAGACGAATTCTCCTATTGATCACATGGATGTGATCCTGTTGTCAACAAGAAAGGAGTCACGCGGTAACGCCGCGCAGGACAATCCGATGGACATGGTCTCTCTGACTGTGAGAACTGAGGCGCTTGCGAAGAGACGTGCCGTGGCAAAATCTTCTAAACCGAAAGAGAGGATTCCTCCGAAGAGTGATGCCATGCGTAGTTCGACGACTCCGACATTTGAGTCGTTCGTTCCTCGGTCGAACGGGGAAGGCTCGTCTGCTCTTCCTCCGTCAGACATCGACGACATGACTGGTATCAAGCCTTCAATCATGACGAAGGCGCACCTTTAAAAAATGTCAATAAAGTGCGGATTTACCGATCCCAACCTTATTTTCCAAGTTCCATGCCCGAGGGAACGACCATGGGATCCCCCGCAAGGCTACTTTGCTGTTTTTGAGGATTACTTTGCTTGTGCGCGGCTATGGTTCCCAATACCAAAGGTATTCATCTCCTACTGCGCGAAGCATCGCATGAGTATTTCACAACATACGGTCGCCTCTATTCGCACCTTGGTGGGGATGCTGTTTCTAGCGGCCGAAGTTGGGGTCGAAGTTTGTACCGCATTCTTTACCGACGCGACAAAGTTCCCTGCTGGTACGAGAACTGTGGATAAAGTTCGCTGCCCGACGGGTATGTTCTACGTGTCGTGGAAGAATAAGTACAAGGCCATCGACAGGGTACCGAGGAAAATTTGGGACTGGCAGCGTCGATGGTTCTACGTGAAAGTCAACGATGCGTCTGTGCTGCCCTGTGCCTACAACTATTCCATGAGATGGAATATTGATAAACAGGTTTTTACCCTATCTAGCAAGTAATCCTAACTACTTGACTTTCGATGTAGTATTTAGGTGTCAAATTCCAATTCCAGATGCAATTTACTAATTAGTTCTTAAGAGAATTCCGTTCAGTCTAAACGATTTAAGAATGATTGTTATTATCGATTAAAACAAGGATTGATATAAAAACGGAGATTACTATAATAAACAAGGCTTAAACAAATAGGCTAAAGCAACAACTCGGGTGATCAATGACTCTCTAGATGCTAAATACTAACAGTTAACTGCTAATCTTTGGTCTAAGATTCTCATTCTTAGACTAATCCACTCTCGTGGTACTAATACTTTTCCTAATCATGCGACTAATACAATCTCTTGACTAATCCACAGGATTAAGAAACATTAAGATCTAATCTATACTCAACTACTAAACTAACTAACACAATCTCTTGGCTAGGCCTCATTTAGCATACAAAGATTGATTCAGACATTTTATCAAACACCTTTCGGGCGATAATTTCCCCATGATCTAGGTTCAATTGATCAGGTTAAACCTAGCATTAAGAACATCTATTGTATGA
>OVBE01000788.1:0-44029 GCA_900406425.1 Iberis pinnata
TCAAAGAGGTTACAAAGGTTTTTCTTCCCAAAAGCATAAAACAAACTAAAACATAAGTTATCCCTAAAAATTAGGGTTAAAGGTTTAAATAGTGTCCTAAAAGAAAGTTGAGTTAACCCATAAAACCATTGGGTTAACCAAAAGACAAAATGGGGTTTTTACTACAAAGGGAAAAGTCCTAGGTTGACTTTTTACTTTTTCAGGTCGATACCGGTTTGGGCAAACTGGTACGACAGGCCGATATTAATTTTCTTCTTTCGTACCGGTTTAAGCAAACCGGTACATCTCGCCGCTGCTAAGCCTCTGGAAATTTGATTCACCTTATATCGGTTTGTGCAAACCAGTATAACATGCCAATACTCCTCTTTTACGCCGGTACCGGTTTAGTCAGACCGGTACCATAAACCGGTACACTTCTATCTCGTCCATACCGATATCTAGACCGGTGCTATAAACCGCTACAGCTCCAAAACTCCACCTTTTTGCTACATTTTAAGCTCATTTGATCACAAACTCGGTTTTTCCACTTCTAACACCTGAAATAATGAAATGTATATGAAAATGCACAATAACTAACCTAAATGCTCATGAATATAACCTAAATGGATGCAAAACAATACTATAAATATGCTAAAATACGAGTATATCAACCATCAATGTGAATATAGCATGAGCAACCAAATTTCTTGAGTGTGCTGAACTCTAGTTTTGTGCCAGTCCATTTCTCCTCTAGTATTGCTCCTTAAAGAGCTGATGATGGGATTCTGTTTATTAAATATACAGTGTTTACTGTCTCTGCCCAAAATACTTTTGGAAGCCATGAATCACTTACCATACACCTGACCTTCTCAAGAATTGTCCTATTCATTCGCTCCACCACTCAATTTTCTTGGGGGTGTGTAAGGTATAGTTTTGTGTCTTGTGATACCTTGTTCAATGTAGAACTCATCAAATTATTTGTTGCAGAATTCCAAGCCATTGTAAGTCCTTGATGTCTCCACTTTCAGGTTTGTCTGATTTTCTACTATCTTTTTCCACTCTTTGAACCTCTCAAATTCTTGATATTTAGAACTGAGAAAAAAGACAAACACCTTTCTCTAGAAATCATCAATTAGTGACAAAAAATAGTGACACTTACCAAGTGATTCAGGAATTGTTGGAGCTCCCCAAAAATCTGCATGAATGTATTCTAGTTTCTGCTTACTTGTGTATTTACCTTGTGGAAAGCCTGACTTGTATATTTTACCAAACACGCAGTACTCACATAAGTCTAGTTTTGACACCTTCTTCTTGTCCATATAGCCATATTTTACCATGGTGTTTAATCCCTTCTGGCCTAAATGTCTAAGTATGTTGTGCCAGAGGTATGTGTCATCTTTTGTTGATACAACATTGGTTTCTCCAACATTGTTCTTTTCCTGCATAAGATACAACTTACCAAACCTTTTAGCTTTTAAAATTGCTTTACCTTCCCTTTTTACTGTCAGTATTCCATTTTATGATTCAAATTTACAGCCTTGTTCTTCAAATGTGCCAAAAGACAGTATATTTCTGGAGAAGTCTGAGACGTATCTTACTTTTGCAATTGAGACATATCCTCCTTCAGCTGTTCTTATGTTAATAGTTCCAATACCTTTTACCTTTGATATTGACTTGTTGGCCATTCTAACTGATCCAACTTCGCACTCTTTAAGATATGTGAACCATTCCCTGTGAGGTGTCAAGTGAAAAGTGCACCCTGTATCTAGTATCCACAGCTTGTCAAAGTCTACTGGCTCAGTTAGATTGACCTCAGAAACTGCCAGTGACTAATGAACTCAAAACCAGTTACCACACCTACTTCCTCTTGTTATTGAGATGTGTCCTTCTATTTACCTTGACCTTTCTTTGGACATGTCCTTTTAAAATGACCTTCTTCATCACATATCCAGCATGTATGTTTCTTTTCCTTTCCTTTTGCTTTATTCTTTGTTTTACTTTTAGTCTGCTTGTTATCCTTGCCTTTGGTATTGTTGCTTGTGTAAAGAACATCTCCTTGAGCCTTTGTTAACTTTGGATTTAAACCAAATTCCAGTTGTTTAGACTGGATTGCATTTGTTACCTCTTCAAGTGTAAAGGTTGTTTTACCATATTTCAGTGTGTCCCGCAGTTGATCAAATTTCTTGGGAAAAGACATTAAAAGGAGGATGGCCTGGTCCTCATCTGAAATTTCCACCTTAACATTTCCAAGATCTATTACTACCTTCAAAAACTCATTAATATTGTTCTCTACAGACATAGTTTTTACCATTTTAAATCCATACAAACGTTGTTTCAAGTATATGGGATTTGGTAAAGACTAACTCATGTACAAGGAATCAAGAACCTTAAACATACATGCGGCTGCTTTCTCCTTAATTATTTTTTTAATACATGGTCTGTAAAACTGAGAATAATTGTGCTTCTGACTTTGTTTTGCTTTTCTTCTAGCTGGAACTTCTCTTCTTTTGATAGTTCATCGCCTTTAGTTTCTTCCTTCTTTTATTCTCCTTTGATTGATGAATCTTTGTCAACCAGTTCTCTTTCTTGAACCTTTAACGCCTTAATCAATCCCGCAATCTCTAGTTGAGCCATTATCTTCTTCTTCCACATGTTGTAATCAATTATGCCACTGAATTTCTCCACCTCCAATCTTGTTGTCGACATTGTTCTTGATTAAACGGTGGAACTCCTCAAACATTGGCTGCTTGGATTTCATCTGATTCGATCTTGCCTTTGAAACTCAGGCTCTGATACCATTTGTTGTGATTACAACACACAAACTAGAACTCCAAGCTCAATTTTGATCACACGAAACTCAAAGAACACGAAATTAAAACGCTAAAGGAAAAACACAAAATTGCACACATAGATTTAGCCAGTTCAGTCCCGAGAATTGGAACCTACGTATGGCTGAGATATACTAGAAATTCACTAGATCAATGATTCGATTACACCAAAAAAAAAACTCTCTCTCTCTCTCTAAGAAATATCTCACCTCTTTCGATTAATTTCCCCAATACAAGATCATTCGCCTTTTATATGAATCTAGCTCACAAAAAAACTTAACAGATTTTAACCGATGTAACAAACTCCCCAATTGAATCAGTGAGCTCCATCAAAGTGAGCTTGGCGCGTGAGATGACAAACTTAAATTGTTAAAGTGACATAGTGATGAAACGAAAACATTTTCTCTTCAACTTCAAATCGAACCCGATTTAATAAACTCTAAACCAATCAACTGAAATTGAACCACCTCCCAATTAAACCAGAATATGAAATCAAACTTCTCAACAAAAAGAAGAAAATGTATGCTATATAAAAAAAATATTTGAAGCTTCTAAATATGTCCATTACAAAAACATTTTTAATGTAAATGAAAAATATCATAAGAGCTATATAGGGGTGGGTATAGTTGGGTGGGCTGGCAGGACTGAAGGATTATGCCTGGATGGAGCCAAGACCTGCATATTCACACCATCATGCTTGGGAAATATGATCAAAGATGCCAAGGAAAGGATCCAAAAATCAGTTCAGGGGGAAATTGAATCCAAGATCATATCAAAGTTGGATCATGATTAAGTAAGGGAAATCCGATTGTGTGACTTAGTCAAGAACATGGGATGTTCATATGGCTAAGGGAAATAATAAGGGACTAATACAAATGTTCGGTGGTTAACTTAATGGCTTGAATCCCGCTTAGGGAAGCTAAATGATTGAGTTAAGGTAGCTGGACAAGCTGGAATGCAACTTAGATCAGCTCAAGTCAGTTCTGGTTAGCTGAGCCAGCTAAGTGAACTGGACACAAGCTGGGCAGTTGGATCGAGGTTGGCGGTTGGATGGTTAAGGAAAACTCGCACAAGTTTGGGAAAATTTGTGTTCATTCGTAAGGTCACAAATTGGATCAGTGGTTTGAGCGGTTATGGGCCAAACTCTATAAATAGAGCACTTGGGCTCCTTTCTCACAGACACCAAAAACACTCACAGAAAGTCCACAAATTCGACTAAGGCATTTGAGCGTTCAAACAGAAAAAGTAAGGGAACAAAATTCGGTCAAGGCATATCGTGAATCCAGTCAAGAAAAAGTGGGAAAATGGCGGGTTCGATGAAAAAAATCACCGTATAAGACTAAGGTGAGTGCAAACAGACTGTTGCTTCAGCCAAGACTCCATCTCTAAGCCATTCTGGCGGTTCTGCCACTTCAAACGACTTAGTCCGTAAGTGATGGTTCGTGCAAATACATGGTCATGATTCATTTACTACATGGTTCGCATCCATTGTTGGGGTTCAAAACGGTCAATCCAAACATCAAATTGCACCAATCCCGATCAACGGTACAAACAAACTAAATTCACGATGTTTCCGAAAGACCATAGAGGATATCTTTCAGGAGAATCGAGAAATAATCATAATAGCTAAGTGATTGTCTCTGCACTCTTTTATCCTTAGTCGAGAAGGTTTTTCCCACTGGGTTTCCTATCACTAAGATTTTAACGAGGCAAGACAATCCGCTTACGTTTAGTATCGGAATTGAGACAAACATAATCGGTATTGATGTTCGAAGAATACAAAATACCTCGAAAGATACGTTTACAAACAAGCAAAAATACAAACGCTAAACAACAGATGTTCAATTTGTTAACTCGCAAGATGAACATCACACGCTCAGCTCGCCCTGTACACCTTGTCATTTGGCGAGCAGACTTCATCTCGAATCTCTCATCTCTTGTTTCGTATCATTCTGTGTTTCCGTTGGAATTCTGCAATAAAAATCATAAAACTCACATAAGTTCCGGAGTAATCGTATAAACTCACAAAAGTCGTCGTTCTTTAGAACGATCATAAAGACGCACTTGTATTTACCGACCGCATAAAATGATAAACGACTAACTTAAACGTTGATGTTATCTCGCTCATACGATTGGTATAATCTTTCTGCAAAGTCTCGATCATATCATCGTACGAAAGCTCAGTTCTTCGTAAAAATTGTCTAAACCGTAAAACGGCCCAACAAGGCTTAAAGCACAGAACAACCCACTTACGACTCTAGCCAAGAATCGAGCCCAAGCACTATGGCAGTTGAAGCTTGTCCTGCAAACCGTGAAGAAAATGGAAGTAATCCAGAAAAGAAAGATTTCCACAGAAGAATAAACCAGAAAAGGAAAATTTTCACGGAGGAACGAAAGACGAAAAAGGAAAGATGAAACAACCATGAAGCCTATATAAGAGAGATGAAGAGATGGGGCACATACACGGTCAATTCTCCACACTGAAATACTTAGGGCTTAAGACTTTTTCCGTTCTTGCTAGTGAGTTGCGACTCAGTTAGGTTATTCACAGTCTTTGTTGTTAGTTCTAGGATATCTCACCGACAATTCTTACGGCTGATGCTATCTCCTAATTGTAACATGTTCACGAGATTTGGAATAAGACTTCTTTCGCCCTCTTTCGTATTCTAAACTCGTATTCTTATTGTTTATTATCATGTTCTGATCTTTTGGCGTTTGAATCATAGAACTCTGGGATCGCTAGAAAATTGAGGTTCTTTATGATATTCCTTGACTAAGGGAAATCAGACAGTGTTAATTTCGGTTCCCACAATTTGGCGCTAAAAGGAAGGAGACAAGAGATTTTATTTATGTCAAACAAGAAGTTCAGACATGGCTACTGAAAGTCAAAACGACTAACCAACTCGTGACGGTCTTCCACCAAACGACAACGTTGATCAAACTATGCCCACAAACATCACCGCAGTCAACGCTGATGCAAACACTGCGGCGTTCAAGGAGATTAAAAAGATGATTTTGGCTCTTGAAAAGAAGTCGGAAGAACAGGATAAAATGACAAGCTCTCTCACAAAACAAGTTGAAATCCTAACTGCAACGACCAGAACCATCTTCCCACATGGAATTACCAAACTATGCGGAAGAAAACTCGATTTTGCGACTTCGCTCGACAGAACGCAAAAACGCGCAAAAAGAACCGTCAGGACAAAATCCTGACGCGATGCTGAGAAACCACCAACAACCTTTCGCCTCTAGACGGGGAAATAAAAGAGAAAAATGGCGAGTAACTTAACTTGGAATCTAGCAAGCAGTCCGACTCTTCAGATGAGGACGCAGACGTGCACCCATGAAGAAGAAGCAAACGATCGGCCCGAAAAGATCGTCAATTCGAAAAACCCATGACAAAGAAAGAAGAAAATCTCTTCTAGGTAAAACAAGAAGAATTGGCGCAGAAGCAGGCTCGGATCATCCATAGCAAACGCCGACAAGTTTCAAAATCCAATCATGATGACTTCGACAAAATTAATGATCTCAACGATTACATCGCAAAAACCGCTGTATAATTTCAGGCAGTAAAATCAAAAATTCATCACGCTACTAGTGTGGCACCGAAGATTAACCAAATCCTCGAGGAAGCCCAGAAAACACCGTTTACAGCACGTATAACCAAAGTTCTTATCTCAAACCCCGGTGAAATCAAAATCCCTATGCATGACGGAACCACCAATCCAAAAGCACATCTACAAACCTTTCAAATTGCGATGGCGATGTCCAAACTTAAGGAGGGTGAAAAGGACGCAAGATTATGTTTTCTTTGCGTTGAACACCTCCAGAGAATGGCTCTTGAATGGTTTTCTCGATTAAAACGCAACTCTATCGGAAACTTCAGACAAATCTCCGCGTAATTCCTCAAACAATATTCCATGTTCATGGATAGGGAAACTTCATATGTTGACTTGTGGAGCATAGCTCAAAGGAAAGATGAATCTCTCCGAGATTTCATCAAACGATTCAGGATCATGATATCAAGAGTCGTCGGAATAAGCGATAAGGTAGCCGTAGATGCGCTTCAAAAATCTCTCTTGTATAAGTCAAAATTCAGAAAGTGGATAGCCCTCGAAAAACCGCGTTCAATTCAAGACACTCTCCATAAGGCCACATATTTCTTCACCATCGAAGAGGAGATGAAAGCTCTATCGCTGAAGCATAAGTCGGCAAAGGCCTCTGCAAAGGACGCTCCAAGGGAGAGGACCTTTAGGGAGCACATAACTATTGTAATTAAACTCGCAAGGTGAATCGAGTCTCTAGGGTTCTTCTTTACTTCCCGCTCAATTCTTGGTTTTTGTTCGTTTTTTATTTTTATGTGTGTGATTAGTTTAAGTTTCTTATTGGTTTCTTCTTCCTCTTCAATAGTTTAAGTTTATTCTTGTGATTAAACCCGCAAGGTGAATCTACCGTAACTCTTTCGTAAATCTCATACATTCATACGTCTCTAGGGTTCTTCTTTGCTTCCCGCTCAATTCTTAGTTCTTCAATAGTTTAAATTTATTATTGCGGTTAAACTCGCAAGGTGAATTGAGTCTCTAGGGTTGGTTTTTATCCCGCTCAATTCTTGGTTATTGTTCATTTTTTTAATCATTATGCTTGTGATTAGTTTAAGTTTCTTCTTAGATTATTCTTCTTCTTCAATAGTTTAAGTTTATTCTTGTGATTAAACTCGCAAGGTGAATCGAGTCTCTAGGGTTCTTCTTTGCTTCACGCTCAATTCTTGGTTCTTGTTCGTTTTTTATCTTTAAGCATGTGATTTTTTAAAGTTTATTCTTGGTTTCTTCTTCTTCTTCAATAATTTAAGTTTATTCTTGTGATTAAGCTCGTAAGGGAAATCGAGTCTCTAGGGTTCTTCTTTGCTTCCTGCTCAATTTTTGGTACTTGTTCATTTTTTATTTTATGTGTGTGATTAGTTTAAGTTTCTTCTTGGTTTCTTCTTCTTCTTCTTCAATAATTTAAGTTTATTCTTGTGATTAAACTTGCAAGGTGAATCGAGTCTCTAGGGTTCTTCTTTGCTTCCATCTCGATTATTGGTTCTTGTTTGTTTTTTATCTTTATGCGTGTGATTACTTTAACTTTCTTATTGGTTTCTTCTTCTTCTTCAATAGTTTAAGTTTATTCTCGTGATTAAATTCGCAAGGTGAATCGAGTCTATAGGGTTGTTCTTTAGTTCCCGCTCAATTCTTGGATTTTGTTCATTTTTTATCTTTATGTGTGTGATTAATTTAAATTTCTTCTTCTTTTTCTTCTTCTTCTTCAATAGTTTAAGTTTATTCTTGTGATTTAACTTGCCAGCTGAATCAACCGTAACACTTTCGTAAATCTCATACATTCGTAAGTCTCGGGTTCTTCTTTGCTTCCCGCTTAATTCTTGGTTCTTGTTCATTTTTTTAATCTTTATGGGTGTCATTAGTTTAACTTTATTCTTGGTTTGTTCTTCTTCTTCCATAGTTTAAGTTTATTCTTGTGATTAAACTCGCAAGATGAATCGAGTCTCTAGGGGTTTTCTTTGCTTCCCGCTAAATTATTGGTTCTTGTTCATTTTTTATCTTTATGCGCGTGATTAGTTTAAAGTTCTTCTTGGTTAATATTTTAAGTTTATTCTTGTGGTTAAACTCGCAAAGTGAATCGAGTCTCTAGGATTCTTCTTTGCTTCCCGTTCAATTCTTGGTTTTTGTTCTTTTTTTTTCTTTATGCTTGTGATTAGTTTAAATTTTTTCTTGGTTTTTTCTTCTTCTTCAATAGTTTAAGTTTATTCTTGTGATTAAACTCACAAGATGAATCGAGTCTATAGGGTTCTTCTTTGCTTCTCGTTCAATTCTTGGTTCTTGTTTGTTTTTTATGGGTGTGATTAATTTAAGTTTCTTCTAGTTTAAGTTTATTCTTGTGATTAAGCTCGCAAGGTAGTTTTCTTTATTTCTCGCTCAATTCCTTGTTCTTGTTCATTTTTTTAATCTTTATGCGTGTGATTAGTTTAAATTTCTTCTTGGTTTCTTCTTCATCTTCAATAGTTTAAGTTTATTCATGTGATTAAATTCGCAAGGTGAATCGAGTCTCTAGGGTTTTCTGTGTGTCCCGTTTAATTCTTGGTTCTTGTTCATTATTTGTCTTTATGTGTGTGAGTAGTTTAACTTTCTTCTTGGTTTCTTCTTCTTCTTCAATAGTTTAAGTTTATTCTTGTGATTAAAATCGCAAAGTAAATCGACTGTAACTCTTTCGTAAATCTCATACGTTCGTAAGTCTCTAGGGTTCTTCTTTGCTTCCCGCTCAATTCTTGATTCTTGTTCGTTTTTTTATCTTTATGCATGTGATTAGTTTAAGTTTCTTCTTGGTTTCTTCTTATTATTATTCAATAGTTTAAGTTTTTTCCTGTGATTAAACTCGCAAGGTGAATCAAGTCTCTAAGGTTCTTCTTTGCTTCCCGCTCAATTATTGGTTCTTGTTCGTTTTTTTATCTTTATGCGTGTGAATAGTTTAAGTTTCTTTTTGTTTTTTTTCTTCTTGTTTTTCTTTAATAGTTTAATTTTATTCTTGTGATTAAACTCGTAAGGTGAATTGAGTCTCTAGGGTTCTTCTTTGCTTCCCGCTCAATTCTTGGTTTTTTTGTTTTTTTAATATGTATGTGTGTGATTAGTTCAAGTTTCTTCTTGGTTTCTTCTTTTTTGTTCAATAGTTTAAGTTTATACTTGTGATTAAGCTCGCAAGGTGAAGCGACCGTAACTCTTTCGTAATCTCATACATTCGTAAGTCTCTAGGGTTCTTTTTTCTTTCCTCTCAATTCTTGGTTCTTGTTTGTTTTTATCTTTATGCATGTGATTAGTTTAAGTTTCTTCTTGATTTCTTCTTCTTATTCAATAGTTTAAATTTATTCTTGTGATTAAACACGCAACGTGAATCGAGTCTCTAGGGTTCTTCTTTGCTTCCCGCTCAATTCTTGGTTCTTGTTCTTTTTTATCTTTATGCGTTTGATTAGTTTAAGTTTCTTCTTGGTTTCTTCTTATTCTTCTTCAATAGTTTAAGTTTATTCTTGTGATTAAACTCGCAAGGTGAATCGACCTTAACTTTTTCGTAAATCTCATACATTCGTAAGTCTCTAGGTTCTTCTTTTCTTCCTGCTCAATTCTTGGTTCTTGTTCGTTTTTAATCTTTATGCATGTGATTAGTTTAAGTTTCTTCTTCTTCTTCTTCAATAGTTTAAGTTTTTTCTTGTGATTAAACTCTCAAGGTGAATCGAGTGTATAGGGTTCTTCTTTGCTTCCTGCTCAACTCTTGTTTCATGTTTGTTTTTTTATCTTTATTCGTGTAATAATTTTAAGTTTCTTATTGGTTTCTTCTTCTTCTTCTTCTTCTTCTTCTTATTCTTCAATATTTTAAGTTTATGCTTGTGATTAAACACGCAAGAAGAATCGAGTATCTTGGGTTCTTCTTTGCTTCCCACTCAATTATTGGTTTTTGTTCATTCTTATCTTTATGCGTGTGATTAGTTTAAGTTTTTTCTTGGTTTCTTCTTCTTCTTCAATTGTTGAAGTTTATTCTTGTGATTAAACTCGCAAGGTGAATCGAGTCTCTAGGGTTCTTTTTTGCTTCCCGCTCAATTCTTTGTTCTTGTTCGTTTTTTTGTCTTTATGCTTGTGATTAGTTTAACTTTTATCTTGGTTTCTTCTTCTTCTTCAATAGTTAAGTTTATTCTTGTGATTAAATAGCAATGTGAATCGACCGTAACTCTTTCGTAAAGCTCATACATGCGTAAGTCTCTAAGGTTCTTCTTTGCTTCCCACTAAATTCTTGGTTCTTGTTCGCTTTTTATCTTTATGCGTATGATTAATTTAAGTTTCTTCTTCTTCTTCAATAGTTTAAGTTTATTCTTGTGATTGAACTCGCAAGGTGAATCAACTATAACTATTTCGTAAATCTCATAAATTTGTAAGTCTCTAAGTTTTTTCTTTGCTTCCCGCTCAATTCTTGGTTCTTGTTCGTTTTTTATCTTTATGTGTGTGATTAATTTACGTTTCTTCTTCTTCTTAAATAGTTTAAGTTTATTATTGATTAAACTCGCAAGGTGAATCGACCTTAACATTTTCGTAAATCTCATACATTCATAAGTATCTAGGGTTCTTCTTTGCTTCTCGCTAAATTCTTGGTTCTTTTTCGCTTTTTATCTTTATGCGTGTGATTAATTTAAGTTTCTTCTTCTTCTTCTTCTTTAATAGTTTAATTTTATTCTCGTGGTTAAACTCGCAAGGTGAATCGACCGTAACTCTTTCGTAAATCTCATACATTTGTACTTCTCTAGGGTTTTTTTTTTTCTTTCCGCTCAATTTTTGGTTCTTGTTCATTTTTTATCTTTATGCGTACGATTAATTTAATCTTTAAGTTTAAGTTTATTCTTGTGATTAAACTCGGAAGGTGAATCGACCGTAACTTTTTTGTAACTCTCATACATTCGTAAGTCTCTAGTTTTCTTTTTTGCTTCCTCCTCAATTCTTGGTTCTTGTTTGTTTTTATCTTTCTGCGTGTGATTAGGTTAAGTTTCTTTTTGGTTTCATCTTCTTCTTTAATATTTTAATTTTGTTCATGTGATTCAACTCTCAAGATTAATCGATCTTAACACTTTCGTAAATCTCATACATTCGTAAGTCTCTAGGGTTCTTCTTTGATTCCCGCTAAATTCTTGGTTCTTGTTCGCTTTTTATCTTTATGCGTTTGATTGATTTAAGTTTCTTCTTCTTCAATAGTTTAAGTTTATTCTTGTGATTAGACTCGCAAGGTGAATCGACCGTAACTCTTTCGTAAATCTCATACATTCGTAAGTCTCTAAAGTTCTTCTTTGCTTCCCGCTCAATTCTTGGTTCTTGTTCGTTTTTCATCTTTATGCGTGTGATGAATTTAAGTTTCTTCTTCGTCAATAGTTTTAAGTTTATTCTTGTGATTATACTCGCAAGGTGAATCGACCATAACTTTTTCGTAACTCTCATACATTCGTAAGTCTCTAGTGTTTTTCTTTGCTTCTTGCTCAATTCTTAGTTCTTGTTTGCGTTTTTATCTTTATGTGTGTGATTAGTTTAAGTTTCTTCTTGGTTTCTTCTCCTTCTTCTTCTTCTTTTTCTTCAATAGTTTAAGTTTATTCTTGTGATTAAATTCGCAAGGTGAATCGAGTCTCTAGTTTTATTCTTTGCTTCCCGCTTAATTCTTGGTTCTTGTTTGACCATAACTCTTTCATAACTCTCATACATTCGTAAGTCTCTAGGGTTCTTCTTTGCTTCCCGCTCAATTCTTGGTTCTTGTTCATTTTTTTATCTTTACATGTGTGATTAGTTTAAGTTTCTTCTTGTGATCTTCTTCTTTTTCAATAGTTTAAGTTTATTCTTGTGATTAAACTCGCAAGGTGAATCGACTGTAACTCTTTTGTAACTCTCATACATTCGTAAGTCTTTAGGGTTCTTCTTTGCTTCATGCTCAAATCTTGGTTCTTGTTCGTTTTTTATCTTTACATGTGTGATTAGTTTTAGTTTCTTCTTCAATAGTTTAAGTTTATTCCTTTGATTAAACTCGCAAGGTGAATCGAGTCTCTAGGGTTCTTCTTTGCTTCTTTATCAATTCATGGTTCTTTCGTTTTTAATCTTTATGATGTGGTTAGTTTAAGTTTCTTCTTCTTCTTCTTCAATAGTTTAAGTTTATTCTTGTGATTAAACTGACAAGGTGAATCGACTGTTACTCTTTTGTAACTCTCGTACATTCATAAGTTTCTAGGGTTCTTCTTTGCTTGCCGCTCAATTCTTGGTTTTTGTTCATTTTTTAATCTTTATGCGTGTGATTAGTTTAATTTTTTCTTCATTTTTTCTTCTGGTGTTTTTAAAGACAATACGTGAAAAAGAAACCAAAAACACTTTTCTTGTGTTTTTTAAGACAATACATAAGTTCAATTTGTTTTAAAGTAATCTACATTACTTTGTATCTATTAATTTAATTTTATACTAGGTGACTGCCCGAACTTTGTGCGGGCATAAATGTGTTGATTGATTTTGTGTTTTAATTCTTAATATATTGTAACATGTCATATATAATGTGTTAACATTGTGTACATTTAACAATATTTGCACCATGTTTTATATATTGCTTATGATATTGTAATACACTGTTGTTTTAGTTAATATTGTAATTCATTTTTCTATTTATAGTTTCTCATGATTTTTAATTTATATGAAATGTATCCTACTAAAAATATAATATATAGATGATTCAAAATTATAATGTTTCTACTTGAATTCGAATTTAATAAAACATACCTAGGTTTATGGCAATTTATTATACATGTTTTTGTAGATATTAGTTTTTTTGTACAAAATATATATATATATATATATATATTTAAAAAATCATATTAATATATCATTTTTAATAATTTCATTTAATTTGATTTATATCATATCGAATAAAACATATATTGAATGACATTTCAATATATTCACATTTAATTGAAATGTTTCTATGAAATAGATAAAATTTTCATATAACTTATACTCTTACTGAAATAAAAGTGACTAGCTAGTTAGTATTGAGTTCTTTTTTATACTAGACGATACGATGATCAAAGGAGGTGAGATATCTAGTTAATATTAGGTCAATTTACATATAAAACAATACACTAACATTTACAAAATTTTCACACATTAGTCCAAACTACAGACACTGGGACAGAGTCGGAAATGGAATTACCACTGTAAGTTCTAGAACAGTTGCAAATGGCAAGATGAGAGGAATAGAAGCCAAGAACGGAAATTATCGACATAGCAAGTACTTTTCCAAAAAAATTATTCATTATATATATATATATATATATATATATATATATATATAAAGTTAAATATATATTTTTAGTAAATTAAATGCAGGGTTCGGAAATGTAGCGATCGTCCACGACCGCTACACTTAGAAATAGAATAATTGTTGTAAATAAATAATAAAAATATATTTGAAATAAATAAATAATAAAAAAAAAATTTGTGATGTTTTTAGAACAATTGTGAAAGAAAAAACACAAAAAATGGTAATTTAAAAAAATCCCTTTTAAAATTAAGAATTCCACAAAAATACAATAAAATAAGTTCATATTTTAAAAATACCACACACTCTAGTTATTCAAAAAAAATAATATTAAACTTTTTCTTTTTAGAACTACCACAATGTTTCAGCAAACATAAAAATGAATTTTTTAAGAGCTTCAAACTTTAGGACCTAGTTTTCAAAAAGTTAGGGTTTATTTTTGAGAGTTTAGAGTTTAAATTTGAAATTAAAAATTATTTTAACTAGGATTGGATACATACTATGCGCAGAGTTTTTTGTATTTTCTTAAAGAAAACGATTCTATTACATGTATGGGAAGAGCATTATAATTGCAACATAGTTATTTTGGAAGTGATATATAATTAATTTGATATCAATAATAGATTTTAATAGAATTTTGTATTATGTATATATTTGAAGTATCTAAATATAAATATAACAACAACTTAGCTAATGATGACGTGAATATGATGTAGAGTAATATTAAATTAGTATAATCATATATATTGGAGAAAAAAAACATAATTTATCAACTTAAATGTATTAAATGAAAATGATATAAGTCCAAAAACGGAAAGAACTAGTCTTAAACCCAAAATGGGTAACTGACTTTAGATTATGGTTAAACTAAAAAAATTACTAATCTAAGATTCTTAAAAAGGAAGATAACTGCTCTTATAATGAGAATACATATTTTAGGATTTAAACATCACCTAGAAAAAATAGGAACCCTAGACTTTTGTGTCTAGTAGACATTATGTACAAAAAAACAAATACAAGAAGTCTATCCATAGACATTGTACTTTTAAATAATTAAATCTAATATATATAAGTTGACATGTACTAAATAACTAACACAACAAAATACTAAATAAGCTATATACTTCTCAACCATTTAATATTTTTGTTATGTTAATTATTTAGTAAACTAGATAGTGATATGTGCATACGCGTGGAGAAAATAATTGAAATTTAATTTTTTGTGAATGCAATTGATAATATTTTTCAATTTAATATTTTTATATATTATGTTATTTTAAAATTGTATTCGATTAATTGTTTTTGTTTATTATTTGATATTTTCAAAGTGTAAAGTATTTTATAATAATTATTTGATACCAAAAAGTGTAAACTATAAATATTAAACTTTATAATAACCGTATCTATTTTATGCTAGTACAAGATATTTGTTATTAAAAATAGATAATCATATAGATAGATTTAGAACACAATCCAAAGTAAAATGTAGCCAAGAAAATAAATAAGTTCAACCCAACAAATCATGAAGACTCTTATTTAATAGAATCCTTTTTTCGTCTTCCAACTTATAGATTTTCACATCCAACAGCTCTATTAGTTTAAAACATTGTTTCTATGTACCCGAAAATTGAGTTTCATGATCCATATTTAATTTAGTGAATCTGAGACTTTTAAGTATTAAAAAATAAATGTATATAATTTATATTAAAAAAAATTATTATCATGAAATAAATAAATAAATAGAATGAAGCAATTTAAAAAAACGTAAATTATGAATAAATTCATCAAACTAACATAAGAGTGTGCCAACTCTGTATTGATTTTTGATTTCTCTCTTAGCTTTTTCACAACCATTGCGAGCTTCAACTTCCAGCTGATCATCAGTCATTGGTTCCTTTCTTCTTTTTCTTCGGATTTCTAACTTTTGGAATTAGAAAAACAAAAAAATAGAATACAATTACAATTTTGTAAACAATAATTTATTTGTATATATAATATGTACATACCGCTAATAATTTTGGTTCTTCAAAATATGTTCTTCAACCATTACTTTTTTCCCATTGTCACTCATATATTGATTCATTGTCTATAAACATTTGAATATAATATATAGATTAATAGCGATGTTATATAAGAAGATACATGAAATTTGGAAGTTGAAGCAAAAGTCGCATTGGTTGTGAAGAAATCTAAGAGAGAAAACAAACCTAAACTTAGCATACAAATTATTTTTTTGAACAATAAAACATTTGTATATATAATATAATACATACCGCTTATAATTTTCATTCTTCAAGAATCTGTTATTCGCTCATTATTTTTTCCAATGTCACTTGTATATTGATACATTGTCTATAAACTTTTGAAGAGAATATAGATTAGTAACGATCACACATAAGAATATACATGAAATATAAATTATTACATACATTGCAACGAAATGCAAAATTCGTTAGAATATCAAACAAAAAAAAACCTCGGAAAGAATGAATAGGTTATAATAAGAAATTTGGAATTGAAGAATGTGGATGATAAAATGTTGAAGGAGAATGTCCTATATATAGAAAATGGTAAGATACGTTTGTTAGGATATTTTTAGGAGTTCCCGTAAATTTTTAATAAATAAATATATATATATATATATATATTATAACATTCATTTCATAGGATATTAGGAATAATATCCTACCAAATACCGAATAATAAGGGATTCAAATATATTAAATTATAAAATTTCCAAAAGTGATTTATAACCTTCTAAAATGTAAAGGAATCAAATATATTGAATTCAAAATTTTCAAAACATTATTAATATTCTAGAATATAATTACTTACCATTTCTATTTTTTTCAAATCGGGTTCTACTTGTCCCGAAAATCATGGCCGCATAAATATATATTCAAATATATCATTATTAATGTGACCCTTTCCAAACTTATCGGGTCATTAAGTTTGTAAAAATAATTAAAAATCAACAAATATATTGAATTTAAAATTTTCCAAAAATTATTAAGAATGTTTTAAACTAATTCCTTTAAACAAATTCGGTCATTAAATTGGAGGATCTAAACTAAGGTAACAATAATATCTAGTATAGTATATTAAATGACTTTGCGAATATATCAAAAATTTATATTTTATATAACAAACTAAACTAATCGGAGGATCTAAACATACTAATCGGAGGATCTAAACTAAGGTAACAATAATAACATAACAAACTAAGGTAACAATAATATCTAGTCTAGTATATTAAATCGAAAATTGGTTGATTATTAATTGATTATTTAGGAAATTAATAAAAATTTGAGCTTGTAATGGAAAATTCTAAAGATATAATTAAGTTTGTTATGATTTATGGAAATACTTCATAATCAGATAATTTAAATAATATTACTCGACTAATAATTCTAAATCACGATAAATTTAAAAATATTTCAAATTTTTACTTAAAAAAATTTCAAAAGGTTAAAAAAAATGTAATATAAAAGAAAAAAAAGATTTATTATCATATTGTTAGGAAAAATTCGAATATAATTATGTAAATGTACTTAAGAAGGAAATGGTATTGAAAAAAATATAAGTACTCTTAAAAAAGTTTTGATGGGGTTCGAACCCACAACCTAGGACAAGGAGAAATACAACTTTTCCAATTACGCCAACCCGTTTTTACTTGTAATTTTATCAATTTAATTCATTTTTAATGTATAATTTTTTCGGGCCAAATCCGACCCATTTTAGGATCCGCTCGTTTTTAAATGGATCAAACGAAAATTATGTCTTAAAAACACACATTGTAGGGAATCAAACTCAAGATATCCAAGTCAAATCATAAAATTTTATAGGATATTATGAATAATAAGGGTTTCAAACAGCAAATAGGATATTAGGAATAACATACATTTCATAGGATATTTAAATCCCTTAATATCCTACCAAATATCGAATAATAAGAGATTCAAATATATTGAATTTTAAAATTTCCAAAAGTCATTTATAACCTTCTAAAATATAACGGAATCAAATATATTGAATTTAAAATTTCCAAAATTATTATTAATATTCTAGAATATAATTACTTACCATTTCTATTTTTTTAGAAAATCGGGTTCTGCTTGTCCCGAAAATCACGATCGCATAAATATATATTCAAATATATCATAATTAAAATGTGACCCTTTCCAAAACGTATCGGATCATCAAGTTCTTAAAAACAATTAAAAATCAACAAATATATTGAATTTAAAAATTTCCAAAAATTATTAAGAATATTATAAACTAATTCTTTTAAACAAATTCAGTCATTAAATTGGTGGATCTAAACTAAGGTAACAATAATATCTAGTCTAGTATATTAAATGACTTTGCGGATATTTCAAAAGTTTATATTTTATATAACAAACTAAACTAATCGGAGGATCTAAACATACTAATCGGAGGATCTAAACTAAGATAACAATAATAACATAACAAACTAAGGTAACAATAATATATAGTCTAGTATATTAAATCGAAATTTGGTTGATTATTAATTGATTATTGAGGAAATTAATTAAAATTTGAGCTTGTAATGAAAATTTCTAAAAATATAATTAAGTTTGTTATGATTTATGGAAATAATTCATAATTAGATAATTTAAATATTATTACCCGACTGATAATTCTAAATCATGATAAATTTAAAAATATTTTGGATTTTTACTTTAAAATTTTTATTTAAGGTTAAAAAGGTTAAAAACAAATGTAATATAAAAGCAAAAAGATTTATTATCGGATGGTTAGGAAACAATAATATCTAGTCTAGTATATTAAATGACTTTGCAGATATTTCAAAAGTTTATATTTTATATAACAAACTAAACTAATTGGAGGATCTAAACATACTAATCGGAGGATCTAAACTAAGGTAACAATAATAACATAACAAACTAAGGTAACAATAATATATAGTCTAGTATATTAAATCGAAATTTGGTTGATTATTAATTGATTATTGAGGAAATTAATTAAAATTTGAGCTTGTAATGGAAAATTTCTAAAGATATAATTAAGTTTGTTATGATTTATAGAAATACTTCATAATTAGATAATTTAAATATTATTACCCGACTGATAATTCTAAATCATGATAAATTTAAAAATATTTCGGATTTTTACTTAAAAAATTTTATTTAAGGTTAAAAAGGTTAAAAACAAATGTAATATAAAAGCAAAAAGATTTATTATCGGATGGTTAGGAAACATTCAAATATAATTATGTAAATGTACTTAAGAAGGAAATGATATTGAAAAAAATATAAATACTCATAAGATAATTGATGTGGTTCAAACCCACAACCTAGGACAAAGGGAAACACATATTTGCCAATTATGCAAACCCATTTTTACGTGTCATTTTATCAATTTAATTCATTTTTAATGTATAATGTTTCGGGCCAAATCATACCTGTTTTAAGATCCGCATGTTTTTAAACGGGTCAAGCGAAAATTATGTCTTAAAAACACACATCGTAGGGAATCGAACTCAAGACATCCAAGCCAAATCACAATTTTTCCCCTTTTTAACCTTCTAATTTTTTTTTTTTTGTTCTTGTTTAATTTTAATCTCAATAGCAAACCTTGTAAATATCATCTTTATTTTTACTTTCTCTAGAAATGTACTCCTCCTTTAATAGTATAGGTGTAAATTAATATGTACTAGGGTTAAACAATGTTATAAGATTTGCATAAACTACAATTTATGGGAAGGGTCCACAAGCAAATGATCGAGAAGTATAGAGCACAATTTGAAGAACAATTGAAAGGGGTGTAAATGACATTACCAAAAATTGAAGTATTCTTGGCAACAACTTACTTTAGCAAGTCCTTGAAGGACAATATCATGGAAAATTTACCATTTCCAATAACATGTCGGAGAGTTATTCCATATGGCACGCCAGCGAGCTGATGAGGCTGAAAGTTTTACACAAGATATTCACTTGATTTAGCTTTCATATGGAAGTGGTTTCAAGTCAATCTGTTGCCACAATCAAGAGTTACGACAATTTTACCGAAGACTGGTCATTCAGCTCGCCAACTGGCGAGCTGAATTTTTTTGTGAGGTCATCAGCTCGCGGCTGAAACTTTTACAAAAGGTAGTCACTTGAGTTAGCTTTCATATGGAAGCGGTTTCAAGTAAATCCATTGCCGCAATCAAGAGTTACGACAATTTTACCGAAGGCTGGTCATTCAGCTCGCCAACTGGCGAGCTGAATTTGTTTGTGATGCCCAGCTCGCCAATTGGTGAGCTGAACGTATGCATTGAACATATCTAATTAAGTGTGTATGTGTGTTGTAAACGTGTGTACCGTGCATACGTAAACGCGTGGTCCGTAGATGGGAAGATTCGAGATCGAAGCGTTTGTTTGGGAATTATGATTGCTCCTAGTTGTTCTGGAACGTATTTGTCGAGATATTTTGTATTTCTCAGACATTGATGTCGATTATGCTAGTTTCGACCCCGACACTGGACGTAAGCAGATTATCTTGCCTCGTTAAAAATTTAGTGATAGGAAAAACCCGGTGGAAAAAATCTTCTCAACTAAGGACAAAATAGTGCAAAGACAATCGCTTAGCGGTTCTACGATCGTTGTACGATTCTTCTGAAACATATCCTTTGAAATATTTCGGAAGTATCGCAGTTTGGTTAGTTTGTTTCAGATGATATAACTAGTGCGGTTTGACGTTTGAATCGTGTGATTTAACATGTTAATGACGATTTTTAGACATCAATTTTGTCATGACCGGTTTTGACTCCAACCATATACACATATAATTGGAGATATAAAAGTTCAAAGAGATAAACAGAGTTACTTGGTTTCGAAGAATCATTACCGCATTATTGTTGGAAGAACTTATAAAGATGAAGAAGACAATGAAAAAAATAGAAACTAGGGTTTTGTTCACAAATTGAAAATGGCTTTATTTTAGTTAAAGAAGATCAATAATAATTTTTTAACATATGTTTAATAGGTTAAATTGTGTTAAATGAGTTTAAAAATTGTCAAATCAACGTAAAATTTAATATTAAAAATATCTCTTCTATAAAATTTGGACCGTAAAAAATACAAGTTTTTTTGTTTGCCAAATATTGAAAACTCAAAATTATTGCGACATTTTTTCCTAAATTATTAAATTCTACTACAACAATTAATACAACCAATCAACCCCCTAAGTGAACCAATTCGTCACCGTTCATTAAAAGTTTTATTTTCTTACGGGTCGACCAATTAATATTACACGGTTAAGAGGCCGTACAAAATAAATGGGCTTTAATAGAAGCTTACAAGCCCAAAACTATGATCACTCTCCTGTGTATCTTCTCCGGTGATTGTGGCGGTTCCAAGCCACGCCGGTCGATGCTACACATCTTTTCTTTTCCGCCATTATCACCAAACCTTAAATCCGATCGAAACAACTTGTTAGATTCTATATTCTCAAAGAAATGGTCCAAGATCATTACGAGACGGAGGAGAAAACCTATTCCGTCAACGGAGGGACGAATAAGGAGAAGGATGATGATGATGACTCAGAGAGTCTCTTCTCCTTGATTTGCCTCACGATCAGCTCGAGTTTGTTTCCAGATTCGAAAACCGACGATACCTCCTCTTCTTTGTTTCAACGAATAAGAAAATCCGTCGCTGAGAATGGCCCAAAGCTTCGAGAAGCTTCTGTGAGTACTTCAAGCGAGATTCTACATTGGACTCGTAGAGGCAGTCCACTTCGTGCACTTCTTGTTATCAGTGTAAATGATATGATTCTTCTCTACAAAACTATTGAATTTGATTATCATCTGAGCATTATTCACAATCCCTAAATTCTGTTTAGGTTTCAAGTTTTGATCATTGATGAGAAATTTGGTACTTTTATTGGTCCCATTATGAGTTAAAATGTTGATTGTGAATCTTGTTTTGTTGCAGATGGGAACAATAGTTCTTCTTACAACAATGGCTTTGCTTGTGTTTATGATCTTCTTCATAGCTGCAACACTCAATGCAATCATAATATCTTTTATGATTTCACTTGCTGTTGCTGGTGGCTTCTTAGCTCTCTTCTTCTTCTCCTTGACTGCTATTTACATAGGAGCTTTATCCATCGCTGCATTTGTCATCTCTACCGCTACAATCTCAGCCATTGTTTCAGTCTTATTTGTCTCAGGTCTATACAGTCTCTGTTTTTGGAATCTTGAAATGAAAACAAAGTTGGTTCCTTTTGATATAAGCTCTTAATGTATTAATTGAGTTTTAAGAATGGCATTGTTCAGGTTGGATAGGGTTTTTCTATGCTGTGTGGCTTGGAACAAGAGGAAGCTTTGGTTTGGCGAAGCAATCGGTTTCAGTGATGGGATCAACCATTTTAGGTAACAGTTTCAGTCGTCAACAACAAGACCAGGAGGTAAACATTGAATCATCCACCTGATTATCTGTCTTTGTAAGTCTGAGTTTTGGTGAAGTTTGTTGTTAATAGACTGAGTTTGTTATCAAGAAGCAGAGAAACCTAACTTGAACATTTTTGTGATCAATGTCTGATTTTATGGGATACATTTGTGTTAAATGTACTTGAGAATGAACAATAGACATATGTGATCTCAACTCAGATATCTCTCGTCAAGTTACAAGAACCAAGAAAATAAAAGTAGAAACCCTCCAACCCACCAAGAGGGTTTTAAAAAAATTCTAAATACTCACCAAATTTGATGATCTTCCGATTATATATCTTAGATTCTTAGAGACCACACCAGATCAACCTCGGAATATATATAAAAAAATAACCAAACACCTAAACAAAAGCTCATACATTAATCATCACTTTATAATCATGAATGGAACTTGAGAAGAACCTCCAAATTTTCTTCTTCTTTGTAATAAACAATTCTCTCATGTGGAAATCAACACTCTTGAGCAGCTTAGCTCTCTTAATGTGTTCTTCTTCTTTTCCACTGAAATTTTCCTTGTCATAATAACCATACATGTAACTTGATAGATATATATATAGAGAGAGAGAGAAAGAAAACTTTATATATAATCAAATCGAAAGTCATTTCTCGTGCCAATCTGGTCTGCCTAATGTGAATTCCAAACTTGGATTGTTACAACTAAGATCTCCACACCTCTTTGCTTGATCATTTGTCCTTTGTTCCTGCGAGTTTACTTTTTATTGGACTTGATATAAAAGATGCTAAGAAATATAGTATCAAACATATCTCTATATATGATCATGATTAGAACCTGATTTTGGAGATTGGAGCTTTGATGGTGAGACATCATTGATGTTGATGAAGTTCTGATCATTGTATCAATGTCGCTTGAGTAGTTATTATTACTTGATGGCCATGTCTCTCTATTATTTGATTCAATAAAAGGTATCAATATTATAGTATTGTTTCTTGTTTCTTTTATATATGTTTGTTTTTTTCTTTATTTTTATTATTTTTATGATTTTCTATAGTGTTTAGTATTTACATAATTTTAAATATTTTTATTATATTTATGAATTGTATTTGACATATTTATATGATCTAATTAAATGTTTTGATCATCTTTTGTTCTAAGCTTTTCAACTCTATTGAACTACATCCTTATATAAAATATAAAATATGATTCATTGTTTCTTAATTTTTTTAATGCACACATGGTTGATGTACTGAAAGAAACATGTTATACATGTTTGTAACTTTTTTTTTTTCCTCACATGTTTGTAACTTATTAGCTACAAGCATTGTTCTAGTTTAATTAATTGTAATATATTTTTATTTTTATTACCAATGTTTTATGGAAGTTAATATTCTGTTTCCATCCGAAATTTTAAATAGAACCTAAATGAACAAAGTTTCTGTTTTATATCTATAAATTGAACCGCGCGTTGCACGATTCTAATAATATTTTATATTTAGATTTATTATTTTTAAAATTTAATATAACTAATTTTTATAATTATAGTTATATAATTTCAGAATTCGATTAAATATATAACACTTTATAAATATATTAGAGTTGTTATATGTCATGATATCTAACATTTTCAATTCTAAGAATATGTATGATATTAACCTCAATTATAATAATATCTTTGCGATTTCGATTATATCTTCAATAATTTATTGTTGATCATTTATTAAATAAAATATCAATTTGCGATTACAGTTCGCCATTCTCTTACCATTTCAATTTAACTATGGTTATTGCTAAAAAATTTTAATATAAAATATTGTGAAACATCTAATTTTAAGGTATTTCAATATCATATGTATTTTTTGCTTTTTGGTACGTAAAAGAATATTACATGTTTATCATATTAGAAAATATGTACTCTTATTTTAAATAGTAAATCATCATTCATGTATCATTATTTATCATTCAATCCTAACAACCATTCATATTTTAGAAAATATGTATAATATTCTCATACTTGAAGAATTTTTATCGAAAAAAATTTCATAGCTTATGTGAAATTTGTTTTCAAAAAGTTTATTTTCAATTGAAGATTTTTTGTAAAAATAGTTATTAATATTAAAATCATTCAAGCCATATTCATGTATTTGATTATACTTATATGAATTGATTTTCATTATACTAACTCTAATTCATTTACTTTCTTATTTCTTAAAAGATATTAATTTTGAATATATTTTTAAGTTTAAATAGTGTTCTATAAATAATGATAATTAATTTTGAGCATATATTTAAGTTTAAATAGAGTTTTATAAATTGTGATAAAAGAAAAATTAAAAGTATTGTATCACATATAATTTTAAGTTCCCAACAAAAAATTATGTTGAATTGGTTATTCTAGTTTTCTTTTAACAAATAGAACAACATAATTAGACATGAGTTAATTAAATCATTTAATAGTGTTTCTTAATTAAAAAATATAATAATCTACGAACTAATCAAGTTATTTAATTTTTTTTTATGAGGTGAACATTTTAAGAGTAGAGAAAACTCTCTAATATATATGATTTTTTCCCCATTTTGTGTCTGTAAAATTTTGTCTTGAACTCTCTATGTAAAAAAACAAAAACAAAAACTTAATTTATTTACTAGGATAAATATAATAACATTTTTTGCATGTTACTAGTTGATCCGACTAAAACTCGGTACTTATAATATAAATAATCATCTAGAGCTAATAAAAAAAAAAAAAATCAGCTAGAAGCCCTAAATCCTAAACAATTTTATCTCAATTTAACCAACACCTTCAACAAATTAAAAGAACATCTAAAACACTATTTCACCTAGATGAATATATATATAATATTTGGGATAAACCAAATTATTGTTAAATGAACTTGGTTGAAAGTAGGAACAATTAGGTAAGAGAACCTTAAAACTCTATATCTAATTTCTTCAATACCCCTTAATTAAATCGGCCACAGAAAACTCATATTTATATATGCATGCATATAAGTTGACCACACGAAACTCATGTTTATAACTCTAGGTATACTAATAAATTAAAGAATAGGTAAATTAACGTACCGTGAAGAGTTACTCCAACGAGGTTGTGTGGACGAAAAGTGAATATCTTGATTAAGAGAAGTATCATCAGATTGTGCCCTTTGATCTGTCGATGTTTGATTTTGCACTTCGTTTCCCATTTCTTCTTCTCCTGATCCCTCTGTATATATATTTATTTATTTCATTAATTCAAGTTTCAATTCATTCATTTTTTTACCCTTTAAAGGGTTCAACTTGTTTTAAATCATACAATTATTTGTAAGCTTTTTGGGAAAAGACAATGCAGTGAAGAAATTGCTTTTCTTTTAATGTTATTCAGCTTCACTAAAATCTCTTTTATATACCTCCACAAAATTATTTTTACAACTTGAAAACTTTGCCAAGGATTTTACAATATGAAATATTTTTATTATAGCAATATTAAAAGAATATTATTTTCTTAGTATATGAATATTGGTTTGGATTTGATTTAGTAGTTTATAATGTAATTTTTAAAGATTTTTTTTCGTTTTCTTAGAAAGTATCAATATTGGGGATAGATATTTGTTTGGTTTGATCTCAACCTTGCCCCTTTTATAACTTTAGGGTTTCAATCAAAAGAAAGATAAAGCCTTGAGCTTGACTAATTGTTAGGTATTGTTTTCAATTGTTTGGGGAAAAGGGAATAGTAGAGATACAGAAACTAAATAGTAGAATCAAATAATAAAATCTTCATAGATTTTACATTTAAATTTTCCTATAAATATATAATCAAATATTAGTACTCAAATTGAAATCTAAATTATGTAATCATTATAATCAATAAATTGGGGCCACTCTGAATTTTTTTTTTTTTTTTTTTTTTNTTGGTTACAAAATGTCAAAAATACCACAAACTTCAAATTGTTCCTCAAATATTACAAAAATATTTTGTTCCAAAACTACCAAAAATTTAACTAACATATCTTAAATTTAATCATAAATTCTAAAACCTAAACTCTAATTACTAAACTCAGACCCCAAAAATATTAAATTTAAAACCTTTAAGATTGAATTTTTGTGTGGTATTACTTATAAATTTGATATAGTGATTATATTGGACTTCAAATTATGATTAAATTTTGTTGACGAATACTAAGCTTTAGTGTAAATATTTAAAACCAGTGCTATCACCTTTCCCATATATAAAGCTGAAAAAAGCTATACTAAAGAAATGTGGATATGCATATAACTTTATATATATATATATATATATATATATATATATATAGGTATATTAGTGTGCATGTGTGTGTAAATAAAGTCAGGTCGAATAATTCGAAACATACCTGATGAAGCAGCAGGCTTGTTAGTGGTCTTAACAGTTCGATACATCTGCAAGAAAAAATCAAAGTATCAGAGCTCTAAAAACTAAAGAGTAAACCATAATTATAATTCAATTAAGAATACAGAAAAACCAAAATAAAACTGAAAAATATCATGACAAACTAAATAAAATTACTCTTAAATCATGAAAACCAAGAAGAAAAAGAAAATAAAATGACACAGATGACAAAACTGGAGACATATATAACAAAAAAACTCCATAATAAACATTTGTGTGGTTTTCTGGGTTTTTGTCTTGGAACTAGTGTAGTACATATATACTATATAATTTATTTTTATAATTTTAAGAGCATGAGGTTTATGTCTGAAAGAAGGTTGAGTAACAGAAGGATTGTATTATTATCATTGAGTAATGATGACTACTTTTGTCCCTTCTTCCTAGGTTATTTTTATAAAAAAAAAAAAAAATGAGAATTGGAATCAAAATGAAATTCTATCTCAATTCCTAATTGTTTTTAAATAATTCTCTGAAAGGTTTCAGTCTCTTAAAGCTTTAACTACTTTCTCTTTTCTCTCTTTAAATTCATTCAACTGCTTCAATTTTCTTGGCAATTGTGCCATCTCTTCCAAAAAATTGACTAAACTTAAAGCAAAGACAAAACAAAGACATTAAAATTAGAGCACATGACATGATTTAAAAGACTTTTAACATTATTCATTGCTCTGATGATATGTATATCAATGTATGTTCTTAAATCAGCTGTGTTTTTTTTTACAAACAGCAAAGGAAAATTGAAAATGGTGATGAAAACTATGAAATGTCCCTAATTAGTAATCTTGACTAAACAAAGAACTAAGTTGACTAGACTTCTAAGAGGAGAAAAGAAGATGAGAGACAAGCCAAAAAGTTTGATTCTTTCATAAATTAAACAGCTTTTTTAATTTAAATTAATTTCATTTAAGAGTGTAGAGATATTGTACCTGCAAATGGCTCTTCACATGAGCTAAAGTTAAGTCTTTTACATCCATGAGCTCAAGAACCGACTTTGGAGTTGCTCCTACATTAACAAATCAAAAGATTCCAACTTTGAGGTGAAAAAAAGGAAAGATCTTTAGAATGTGGTTGTGATATAAAAATGTTACTTTCATGGCCGCCTAGAAGCTCAACGGCGTGAACAAAACGTGCGTGGAGGCTACTAGTCCAACGCATCCTAGGAGCTCTCATGCTTCTCTTTGTAGGCATCTTAGGTAAGAATCTTGATCTAATGATCCCATGATGATGATGAGGAGAAGAAGAAGAATCTGAAGAACCAACAACTCCGTAGTGATGATGTAAAGGAACAGCTTTTAGCCTTGGGGAAGATTGTAATGATGATCGGTAAGCATTGGATGAGTTTAAGATAGAGATTTGATCAAGAGAAGGAGATGTTGTTTGTTGATGAAAAGGGAATGAACGGTTGTGATAAACCGGGATGCCTCTAATCGGACGGTTGAGATCGGAATCATGATCATTGAAGTTGGGGTAATGGTGAAGAAGGTTTCTACGATCAGGACAATGGAGGAGTCTTGTGGTAGGGTAGTGATGATTATGGTGAGATAAAGAAAGGTCGAAGTTGTTGTTGTTGTTGTCGGTTTGAGATATTGATCTTCTAAAAGGTTCTTTAGAAGATTCATGATGTTGAATATTTGGGAGACTAATGTTGAGAGACAGATCAGGGAGACTAGTAGTAGTAGATGTGTTTGATTTTAGTTTCTCTACAAAAACTCCTTCCATGGACATTTTTATTATTGTAAAACCTTACACAAGCTTCTCCTTGGGTGATGACTTTTCCTTTGATTTTTGTTCTATCTTGAGAGTTTTGTTTTTGCTTTGTAATATAAAATGATTTTCTCTAGCACACACAAAAAAAGAAGGATTCTTTGGACAAAGAAGTCAAAAGGGTGTCTGAAATATTTGATTTTTTGTGTTGTTGTTGTTCTCTTTCTTTCTCTCTCTATATCTGAAGAGAAAGTGAGAAGGATGAAGTTAAAGAGGAGCTTTGAAGAGGAATAAGAAGTAGGAGAAGAGAGAGATTAATGAGATCTTGAGGAAACAAACATGCTCAAAAGTAAGACGCAGAGAGAAAAGGAGAGGAGAGAGAGAGAGGTATGTGTGTTGTGTGAAGCAAAGGCAAAAGAGAAAAAAGGAATAAAACTAAATCCACCAAAATTAAGAGAGAGAGAGTGTATACGTATTTACATGTATGTATGTATGTATGATATGTTCCTCGATAGTATATCTTGGAAAACGATAGTTGATAAATGGCAATATCGTAATTCCATATTACTGTATTTATTTATTTTCGGATTATATTTTAATTAAAGTTGTTCTTTTTTTCATCTTTTTTTAAAAAAAATGTTTGATGTCTAGATTAATTTATTACGTTAAAGTTATTTTAATTAGCAAGTCATAAAATTTGATTTAATCCATTACTATTGAGTATTATTGATTATGATACTTTAATTTTTATAAGCTACAAATTAATTGTCAGACTAATAACAAATAAATTGATTTTTATTTTGACAAAAAAAAAATATAGAAATTAGCAACTTATACCAATTATTTATACAGTATATCTTCTTAATCATATACCTGCTTTTTAAGCAAAATGCATCAGAAATAATGTTTCTCGAGGAGAAGCCACATAGTATATATGATCTAATCGAAAATGTATATAAGTTAATAGTAGAAATATATATATATATATATATATATATGTATATATATTAAAAATAATATTATCTTAAATGAAACATTTACAATTTGAGTAATAAATTAACATTTGCTTTATTATATAAAATAGGGCTAATTAGCTGAATAATGAGTTATAGGTGTAATATTAAGTATTTATCCATAGTTTGTATAATTAGTTATGACAGAATGTATATGGTGTGTATTTCATTGTGTGCGTGATATGGTGTCAAACTCTCTTTCTTTTTTATTTTTTTATTTTCAAATATCACTACTTTCACTATATTTATAAATAAAAGCATCTAGAATCAAATAATAAAATCACAAAAAGTTACCTAAAAAACATTTTTTTGAATCTTAAAAGATTTAAATTATTTAAAACGAACATAAATTTTATAAATACTGAATAGTGAACAGTGAATTTATATTTTAGTGAAATATAAACACGTAAATAGTCAGATTACTGAAAATAATAGTCGGACTATCTATGTACACAAACCAAAACCTCCAAAATATAAACTGAAAACCCAAAATATAAACCAAAAACCTCATAAAATAAACCCAAACTCCCCTCCCCCAAAAATATAAACTAAAAAAATCCAAAATATAAACCTTAAATTCCAAAATATAAATCATAAACCCAAAATTTAAACCATAAACTCCAACATATACTGACTACCAAACAATAATTTGTATATCCATAATATAGATGGACAAAAGACAACTGTCACATCTGAGTATACTGTTGTAGGAGTATATACGTATATATTGTATATTCTCGTTGAAGTATATTCTCGTCGGAAAAAAAAAAATGAAACTTTATTAGTAAATATTATTTACTTAAATATAGGATAGGTTTGCAATTCTCCGGTAATATATTATAATGTTTACAAATTATCATGAAGAAAATGAATTAAAATGTAGGAGAAGAGTACAAGAGGAGAGATGATAAAAGGGTCGCACTATACTGTCCTATCTAAATCTATAGTCAAAGCAAAGGCCAAAATTAAATAAATAAACAAGAAAAAGAAAACAAACACCAAACACGTAAAATAAAAGTTAAATATATATATATATATATATATATTTATATATGAATATGAATATAAATATAGAATGCTTTGATTTTAGTACCCCGGAGAGGACGGGATACATATGTTAAGAGAGAAGCTGTCTCCTCTCTGACTCCTTTATTTTATTTTATTTTTCTCCCCCACTCTCTTCGCTTCTCACTTCACTCTCTTCACATTTTCTAATATTTATTTGATTTCTTATATGATTTTGGAATCTATAACAAATTCAAGTTTGGACCGTAGATTGTTCAACTATACCTAAAAGTTAACACATTAAATATTAGTACGTCCTTGAGTTTATTAATAGCTCGTATAGACATTTAGTTCGTTGAGATATAAACCAACCGGACCGATCTGAGAACTCTATTAGCTTGTAAAAATTAAATAATTTGCATGATTTAAATTTTTTTTTATTCTTCTATAACTTCATATAAACTGAATGATTTAAATATTATCACCATATTAAAATATGTACATATCTATTCAACATATATTGAGGGTTTAAGTGATTTTTTTCTCGTTCTAATTTGCAAACTTGTATTATAATTTTTTTTTTTTTTTTTTTTTTCCCAACCCAACAATCGTAGTNAAAAATAATGTAGGAACTGATTATTATATTGATATATTGTAGTTCGGCAGTTGACAAAAAAACTCTCTCCAAGATCATTAATAAAGAATAAATATTTTTCTTGAGTTTAATTTGGTATCAGTCTTCATATCGATTTAAAGACTTAAAATACTAAACTTTTTTGCTACTCTCTATGTTTTATAATATAAGAACTTTTAGCCTAAACTACAGAGACTAACAAAAATTATTTCTCTTTATACAATATATCATTTATTATACAACTAAACCATTTTAACCAATCAATAAAAAAGACTCCAAAATATTACTGGTCAAGAAGTATTTAATAATTTTATATCTGCATAAAAATCTTTTAAAATCTTATAATTCGAAACATAACAAAATTTCTAAAGCATTATATATATATATATATAACTGAAAACACTATATATTGTAACATAGATGATATTAGTAGTGGAGTTGAAGATATATTTTCCAATCTTAGTCTAATAACACTATATTTCATAAGTCTGTACAAAATTCTTATTTAAATAACATAAAATTTGCTTGAATATATAGATACTAGTACTAAATAACATAAAATTTGTTTGAATAAATAGATATTATAGTAGTACTATGTTTTTATTCCAGATCCTTGACTTTTTGATCTAATTATATACATACCACTCTTTGTAGTTATTCAGCCAATGCATATTCACATTCGCAGCTTCCTTAGCTAGCTTTTTGATAGCTTTATGACTTTTTCAAATATTCTCTATCGACTATTTTATCAAATATAAAAGTTTCATAGTAATTGTATTCATTATATTTATCTTCGAAATTTTATAGTTTCCCCACTTTAAATCTAGAGCGTATCATATGTATACACATACTTTGTGTTTACCCTCTCAATGATACAACATAAATATTGTCTTATGTCGAGCACCTATAGTTTGGTGGTAGAGATCCCGACTTATGATCCATACATTTCGGTTCGATCCGCGGCCAGTGTACAAATGTTATAATATTGTAATTTATTTATGAAGTTGATAAAAAATTGTCTTACAAAAATACCCCTCTTTTCAAAAGCATATACATACACATGGCATACACATTCGTGTGTACAATATACAAGGGTGGTATGTATATCTACTTAAACCATCTGTGTTACGTAATAATTAGACCAATTCTAACATATAATCGTTTTATATTAATAAATGACATTAATATATATAAGCCTTAGCAGATGTTCAGCCATAAAGTATATTTTGTTTGTTTCCTTGAGTAAACATATATAACAAATAATTCCGTAGAACCTAACGATTTGCTTCTAATTCCCTTTTCATTCCCCCAAATATTCCTTCTCCATTTAATAAATTCTTTTATATTTTCTCTTTGAATTGTCTTCTAAGAAAAATATTAAATATTCTCTCCTCACATGAGCATCGATATAACATAATAATTTTGTTTCATCTCAAATACATGAAATAAAAATCAAAGTAAATAAGATAATGAAGAAGAAAACTTGAGCAGCTTGTTTGAAATCTTTAGACGTTTTGGTGTGAGTTAAGTGATATATTAAGATCATCATAAAAAGCATTTTATTAAAATCTATATTACAACCAGTGCCGATCTTAAGATATTTGATGCTTAAATCTAAGAACAAAAATGATATCTTTTAACCATGAGTGGGGATCGAACCTTATAAAGACACGTTTAACCAATTGTGCTACATATGATAACTGATTTTTGATGCTCCTAAAATTTATATAAATTATGCGCTTGAAGCCCTTGTTTCTCCAATTTCCCATCAGGGTCGGCCTAGATTACCAGAGCCGGATTTGAATTTTGGGGGCTTAAAACAAAATAAAAAATTGAGGCTAATATTTCATATATTTATTTTTGGGGCCACTATATATATAAAATTTTAAATTTTTGGGGACTATAAAATATGAGATCGAATTTAAAAAAACAGGAGCTGTAGGCGAATGTTTCATCTCGTTGTGTCCAGAACCGGTCTTGCGGATTACAACCCTATATGTGTATGTTTTATAAGCTCGGTTCATCACATTTATTTGAATTTGGTTTCTAAAAAGTGAAATTTCCTAAGGTTAACTAAAATTATTTTATATTTAGTTAATAGAAATTTAAATACGCTATAGCTCCTACATTAATTCCAAACCTAGTAGTACTAATATCTAATTTCTTTATTTTTCCTGAAACCCCTTAGCTCGCCCAAAGTATGCATTAATTGATCAATTAATTAATTTCTATATTGGGAACTAAACCCTTTTTGTGTTTAGTTAATTAAAGGAACATTGAAACTAGAGAGCAACGAAGCTTGATTTTTGGCATTGTTATTAACGTTTAATTGGATTCGGTGCCCCCATTAATTTCTCTAAGGACATAAGCTTCTTCTTCTTTTTTGCCCTTATTCATGTTTTGTTCTTTCCTTTATTAAAATCTCACTGTCTATGAAATTCCAAATATCATTCAATTTAGGCAGCAGATAATTAAATATAAATTCTAACTAAAAATGTTTTTATTTTAATTCTTATGGAAACAATTGTTTTGGATTTGCTTTTACCTATGCCGGTTTAAATAGTTTGGTCACCATGGTGTAGTATAAAGGTGTTCCGAAATCATGCTAGTCTTTGCTTATAAATAAATTACAGAATATTAAAAAAAAAAAAAAAATTTAACCAGTTTTTGCTATTATCATAAATAATTCGAACTTATTAGATTAATCCCAAAGATATTCAATTTCGTAGGTGCATATACTTTATGTTAAACATTTGTTCTTGAAAACCCAAAATATTTAATATTTTATTAATAAGTTGTAGAGTCTACTAATCTATTGTGGTTTATTATAGTTTCATAGTTTGAAACTTTACTTGCATCCAGAATAATATAAAAATCAGTACGAAATAACTTTTCATAACAAATTTGCAACAAAAATTTTACTAAATAACGATTCGTCAAAATATGTGAAATAACTATACATATTAACTTTACCGAACAAATTTGCAACAAAAAATTGATTTAACTATGCACAGTAACTTTACTAATTAAGTATGTATACGAATACTAATTTATAATCATACCATGTTCAAAGATTTTAAGGGCTTCTATGTCAACTTTTTGGTTCTAAAAAGGTGTTTAATGATAGTATATTTGTTTAGAATCATCGTTAGACATATATTTATAAAAAAATTAAATTAAATTAATATTAAAGTTAAAAGGATAATTATGTCAATTTTAGTCTATATCTTTAATTTAAAAAGATATGGTCTATAATTTTAATTTAGATTGTTTTTGAAATTTTTTTCATAATTTTTCGAAAAATTATTCCTTCTATAATACTTTTTGTGATGTTTCTAAAGATTTTTATCATATTTTAAATCGAGTGATATTTTCACTTCGCAATATAAAATCAAATACATATTTTTTGTTTATTATGACTATTTGTTATTTACATATTGCTTTATTGCTGGTTGACTTTTTTAAATTGATGAATTAAAATATTATTTAAGAATAAAAAGCATATCAGTTTTTTAATATAGATTTAAAACCTTTGAAATTATATTTAAATTGAAATACATGGCATATATGTTTTTGAAAGCTTAGAGCATGGGTATGTACATTTCCATGGACTATTTGATAATATCATTACACGACATTCGCTTAAAGTAGGCCAAAGCTGAAGTACAAACCAAACAATTCTTATTTTATTATATAAAGAAAATTTTCTTGTACTTTTTATGATTAAATTCTATACCTATCAACCTACAAATTTAATAAAATCTCAACTTCTAAAATAAATTACGCACACTCATAATTCTCTCTAGAAATAAAAAGCACTCACTAAATCAGTTTTCTGAATGTAAAAGCCAAAACGTAAAACTAACAAGATTAAAGATCTAAAGTGTTAACAAACTCTGAACACTAAAAAAAAGAAAAAATCTTGTACAAACCACTAGTTTACCACGCATTTGGTAAAATAAATAGATATATGTTTTAGAATTTGTGATTAAAGATTGAGTTGGAAAACTTAGTCCAAAATTCTAAAAACTTTACTTATTATATTATTTATACATTTACTTCTTATTAGTCCAGAAGTAAGACATACATACATTGTTGGTCTATATTTAAATAGCATCTAAAGCGTATTTAAATTTTGATATCTTAAAATAAAATTGTATATTATTTTATTCTCTCTGGCTTTAAATATGGGCTAGGAAGAATCGAACCAGATCTGCAAAGTTAAAATTGATGTATTCAACTACGGTATTAAAACGTTTCTAATAAAAAAAGTTTGGCGTCCCAACATTTATATAAATTATATTGTGGAGCCTAAAGTCTTTGTTTTATGAGTTTTAACTCTAAGCCAGTCCAGTATACTTAATACTACAAACATGTAAAAATGAGGGTAAACCACTTGTCGTAAAAGAAATTGAAATGAATTATTTTTTATAAAAGGGCACATATATGCCAAAGATTTGTATTATATATGGAACTAGGCCAAAATGAATAGTCATATAGAAAAGTGAAACTTTCTAAAATAAATATCAAATTTAAGTAGCAGGACCTCCATTATTTTCTTACCAAATCAAAGGCCACGTGTCTTCCATTCATTAGTTGCTAATTTGAGAGATATAATTGCTAATGTAGGTCCATGATATTGCATGTATGTCTTTTGAAGCTCTGTTTATATATATTCCTTCTATGCTTTTTGCTACGTGCATTTGGTATTAATTTAATGGTTTTGACTGTTGTCAGTACACTGGGATTTAACGAAATACAGTAAATGATAATTTCCATTGTTAGCATTCAACTTTTTAACAAAATTTTCAGGAAAAAAAAAGATTACAAAAGTTGAATTGTTTTGTTTACACAGAAAAATCAACTACACCACGACTAACTGAGGGGTAAATAAGTTAAATAAATTTATTTAAATATGTTGACGAATTACTAAACTATATTGCAATTGTACAAGAAAAAACATTAACCAAACAATATTTACAAAAACAAAAGGGGTAGGCAGATAAACCGGAACCAAAAAACAGGATCGGATCGAACCAAAAAAATGAAACCAAACCAAATTTTTTTTTTAAAAATTAGGTTTGATTATATAAAAAACCAAAAATTATAAACCAAATCGGACCGAAACATTTTTGGTTATCCAAAAAAACCGACACAAAAAAAAATATATATATAAAGAATTTTGTATTTGTGGTTATGTGTATGTGTGAAAAGTATATATTTTGCGTAGTAAACAATTAAACGTCAAATAGATCATTATTTGTGTATATTTTAGTAACTTTTAAACGGGAAATCCGGATCGAAACCAAAATAGAAATTAAAACCGAACAAAAACCAAACCGTATTTTAAATGGTTTTAGTTTTTTAAAAACTGAAAAATTGAAAAAAACTGAATTATAACCGAACTGTAAACTGGAATATCCATTAGCTGGTAAAATAAATAATATAATTTTTCTATCGGTGTAAGTAAATAAATAAATAAAATATAAAAAATTTTGTATTTTTATAGTTATGTGTATGCGGAAAAGTATATATTTTACGTCGTAAACAACTAAACGTCAAATAAATCATTATTTGTGTAGATTTTAGTAACTTTTAAACGAAAAACCGGATTATAACCAAAATAGGAACTAAAACCGAACCAAAAACCAAACCGTATTTTAAATAGTTTTATTTTTATAAAACTAAAAAATAAAAAAAAAACGAATTGTAACCAAACCGTAATCTGAAATACCCACCTAACTCGTAAAATAACTAATAATCATTCTATCGGTGTATAAGTAAATTAATAATCAGAGATAAGTACATGAATTATCTCGTGACAACAGTATAAAGAATAAAGCAAATTAAAAACCAAATGTTTGAATACAATTATTCTCATTTTTCAATTAAGCATAGTAAATCCGAATCATCTGCTTAATTAGTAGTTGGATGATGGATCTATAAAACGTGTGATAATATATATAATCGACATAGAACGTACGTCGGTGAGCGAGATCCAGTATCACAAATAATTAAACAATAATTAATGTTGTTTTTTTTTTTACTTTAACTTTAGTTTTACTGATTTTATATATATTTTCAAATTTAAAATGAATTATTACTGTACGCATTAAATGGATCCAACAGAACGTGAGGTTCCATATTGTCTAAAAATAATAATTAACACAATTTTGGAATATATCGGAGAATGAAAGTCTCCGTTGATTCTACCAATCCGTTGACGTTCATATCTCTTTGTCACACATTCTATTTTTATTCATTATTTTTTTGTTACGTTGTATAAATAAATAAATAGGCATCTTGTCGTAAACCATACATACTACAATTTTCTATTTTAATTTGCATCTTTCCTTCGTTAAGTATAATAGATTTGTCAACTCGCTTGCGGTCTGGATATACTTTTTTGGAACTTATTTGTATTGAAATTACATTTTTGTTATATCATGAAACTGTGGTACAATAAAAATAATAATAATAACTTATAGAGGAATTCTCAAAAATACCACAAAAAACTAGGTTTATTCCAAAAATACCACACACTTCCAAAAATTCCAAAAATACCATATTTTTTTCCAAAAATACCACAAAAATGTTTTTGTTCCAAAAATACCACAAATTTTGAAATAGCTTTAAAACTTCAAATTTAAAACCTAAAACCCCAAAACCAAACCCTACCCCCTTCAAAACTAAACCCTATATAAACTCTATTTAGTGAACCCAAACCTAAAATTTTAAATTCTAACCCCTTAAAATTCATTTTTTATATTTGTGGTATTTTTGGAACATTTGAGAGTGTGTGGTATTTTTGAAACTTTTGGGAGTGTGTGGTATTTTTGGAATTTGAACTTCTTTTTATGGTGTTTCAAGGAATTCCTCTAACTTATATCACATGAAAGTATTTTTGTAAAGGCTTGAAACTTAAATAATATGATTTTGAGACTAATTGAGAGTAATATATAGGGGCTTCAGTGTTAAATGATACCATTGAAGACCAAAAGCTCTCTGTGAAAGGCGATTTCTACTGTTACTTACCGTTGCTTCTCCGGCCACCGTTGGTAGACCCTCACGCTCTCCAACGAGAAATTTCTTCTTCCTCCCCCCTCTTCTCTTCTTCCCACCATGGTTTCTCCTTTGATTCACCCTCCTCCTCGTTTCCTCCTCCCATTCCTCCTGATTTGTTGATCCTCGGTGAAAATTATCGGTCAATTCCATCTTCTGCTTCTTGTCCGGTGGTTTCACATGCTTCTCTGCTTCTCGAAGACCCTTCCAATTTCAACAAGCATCTTGAATCCCAACCAACGAAGCAACCGCCACCACCTCTTCTTCAGTCCTCTAAGATCATCCCTGAACCGGATCTATGGGCTGAAAATTTCAAATAATCTCTGAAGAACCTCTCCAAATTTTCTGAAACCCCTGATGTTGTTGATGGTATTGTCACGGTCTCCGCTCCGGGAAATGTCTTGTTGAGTTCCACCCAAATCTGGAAGGATTATGTGGTGGCTCATTTTCACGGTAATCCTCCTTCTCCAGCGAAAATCTTCACGGATCTCAATCCTATTTGGGGTGGAAAGGGTAGAATTACGGTGAAGAAATATTCTCCTTTTGTATGTCTCATCTACATTCCCTCAGTAGAAGTCAGAAATTGGGTTTTAGACGTCGGTTTTTGGCAATCCGGGAATTGCTCCTTCTCGTTATCTCTTTGGTCACCTTCTTTGGACTTCTCACAGAAAAAGCTCACTCACGCACCAGTTTGGGTACTCTTGAAGAACATTCCTCCGCAACTCCATACTCTTGAGGGTCTTAGCTCGATAGCCTCGAGAATTGGCGAGCCGATGCACACAGAAAAATCTACGCTCAAGCCATATTCCAATGGTATCACCAAGGTCAAAATCAGAATCAATTTGCAAAAAGACCAACCTTCAGCCATCAAGGTCCGAGACATAATGGGTAATTCAGTAATGGTAAGAGCAGACTATCCTCGGTTGCCCCCTATTGCGAAGCTTGTGATGAATTCGGTCATTTCAAGCATAGGTGCCCATCGAGTCCTTCTATAGCTAATGCTCCAATCTCTGAAAATCCTCCTTTATTGACAAACTCTGTTGATAAGAGCTCACAACCATCTATCTCGAGAAATGAAGGTTTCCCCTCACCGTTGGTTAAGGCTAAGTCTCTGGCACCTCCTAAACTCACCACTGCTACAACTGCTAAATCCTCTTTTTCTACCAAATCCTCTGATGACTTCTCCTCAACAGTCCCAGTGCACTCATCATCCTCAAAAGCCAGCTCTTGTCCTACTTCTCCATTATCAATTCCACCTTCAGAAGTGTGGACCATGGTGGTTCGTAAAACCCCTCACCGCCAGATCTCTTCCGGTGAGTCACAGACTCAAATCATTCTGGTTACCTCCTCACAGTTTGAATCCGAAGAAGAAATGATTTCAAAAGCTCAGGAGATAATGCGTGTTAAAGAGGCTTTACTTGATGAACCATCTTTTAATCACCTCTCTGCGAGACAAAGGAAGCGAGCTCGTCGCACACTACGTGATCGAATTCATGAGCTCTGTCAAGGGGTCCCGAAAGCATTGTCCCTAGGGGATTCTTCGGATCTCAAAGACTCACAAAAAACTCGAGATAGATCCCCTGCGGGGTCTACTACGTCAGCTCCCCCCTTTTGAGCGTTAAGCTCAACCCCCTTTTGTTGTATATATGATATGTTTTGCATGGAATATCAGGGGCCTTAACGGCACGTCAAGGCAAATTTTGGTAAAGCATTGGATATCACGAACACATTCCCTCATTGGAGGTCTTTTGGAAACACACTTGAAGCAGGAGACATTAGAAGCAGTAATAACTAATATTGCACCAGGTTGGCATTTTGATTCTAATCATTCAGACTCGGCGACCAATGAAAGAATTGTGGTACTTTGGCTTCCTTCATTGGCAGTTGTTACTTACCTTAAAAGTGATCAGTTAATGGTTTATGGCGTTCTGGACCTAGCTTCATGCACTAGATTCACAGTTGGTTTCGTTTATGCACAGAACAAAGTTGTAGAACGGCGACCACTTTGGCAATATATTCAACAGATCTCAAATCATCGCTACATTCTTTCATCACCATTATTGTTAGTTGGAGATTTTAATCAGGTTCTATGCTCTCAAGAAATTTTCACTACTGCTGAATCTTCACTTAACCTAGGGGGAATTGAAGAGTTTCAAAACTATCTTGACAATTCAAGATCATGTTTTTATTTGCCTTGATTTTGAACATGGTTAGTTAAAGGTTAAACCCATATTATCAAGTCAGTGAAACACTCAAATTTGTTCAAATATATGTTTATTTTAATTATAAAATCCAAATTCAATATCATATAAAATTGTTTCTATTAATAGAACCAATTTCTTAATTAAAACCACTAATCAAACATGCAGTTGCAATATATTCAATTCAAGATTATATTGTAAGTTAATGTAATCTTAACAACCTCACATATAACTTCACTTCATTTCCAAATTTTGGCATGATGACTGGTCAGGATTAGGATCTCTCTTGGCATGTGTCGGAGATCGTGGTCCTCAAATCACTGGTATTCATTCGAACGCTACAGTCTGCAACGCTGTCCGATCAGGGCAATGGTCAATCCCTCGTTCTCGTAACAGAATTGCTGAGCTTTTGCGGTTATGCCTCCCTCCATCGCTGCCTTCATCCCTATCATCAGTTGATGACCAGTTTCTATAGAGAACCTCTTTAACATTCGAACCAGGGACTTTCTCTACATCAGACACAATTACAGCGTTACGGGGTGAAAAATCAGAAGTTGCATGGTATAGAGATGTTTGGTTTTCTAAAAGCATTCCAAAACACTCCTTCTTTAGTTGGATCCTTATCAACGACAGATTGGTTACTAGAGATAAGCTTCTAAGATGGGGTCTTAACTCACCGGCTAATTGTCTCTTATGTAATTCACAAGACGAAACAACATCCCACTTGATTTACGATTGTGAATTTGCCTCAAACTTATGGTCATCCTTGTTTCAACACACCAGGTTGTCTCTACCTACTTCTTCCTCCCCTTATGGATCTTGGTATAAACTAAATCCACCTCATAAGATGTTGTCTGTTATTATTAAACTTGTGTTCCAGGCTGGCACATACTACTATGGAGAGAAAGAAACGCTAGGATTCACTCGTCAAAGGTCAACACAGTCACTGGATTAATCAAAGAGCTTCATTGCACTATCAAAGCAAGGCTCGCTGCTCTGGATAGGACAACCTCAAAACAGAGGGTCACCGCTTTATCTTCATCAACACATCATTCAACCACTAACAACCTGCAAAACTATCTCCAGATTTGGTTTCAATACTTTGCAACCTAAAAACATCACAACGACACTGCATCAACCTTTATGGCTTTTGGAAAATTCACACTGATGATAATGTCCATGCTTCAATATGTTTCAATTTAAGCTTTCCCTCTGTTTTAATTTATTGTATCGCTGTTCCAGCAAACCTATTTGGACTTAAATGAAAATTTTATAAAAAAAAATAATATATATATATATATATAGGGGCTTCATGATTAAAAATGACTATCAGTAGAAAATTAGCACCTCGTCAAAATTATATTTGAAAATTTTGTTCACAGTAAAAAAAAATTAGGACTACCTTAGGACTATTTAAAAGAGGATTCCGACTACTTAAAGAAAATCTAGAGTATTTTTTTTACTATACTAAATAAATAAATTTATGATCATTTTTGACTATTTAAAAAACAAGAATAATTTTGTACCACATTATTATTATTTTTAATTGTTTTCACCAAGATTTTAATAAGAATAGTAAAAAAAATTATACAAATACTAAAAAATTATAACTACCCCAAAATTAGAGCAGGTTAATATAAAATTCAAAACTAGTCAAAATGTAACAAAAAATTTGGAATAAGTTGAAAAAAGAATTATAAACTAATAATAAAAGAATTTTTTAAGGGGTAAGTGGTTTTGGTCTAGGGGCATTCATAAGTCCACATGAGGCAGGTAGCACCATCCCATTCATGATCGAGTCTCCGTGCCTACAATAGTGTAGGAACTGCATGTTATTATGCAGAAACTGACTATTGGACCGACATGATGTGGCTCAAATGTTGACAAAAAGAAGAAGAATGTTTTTAAGTAAAGAATGTTAAAAGAGTATTTGAGAGAGAGACTTTAAGAGAGATTTGGAAAGAATGGTATTGTATATAGCACGAGGAAAAAAATTTGATGTTTATATATAGAAATAATTTTTGACTATATATTTGGTCATAAATTTTTTTTAAAAAAATCAAACCACCAAATTTAAAAAGAATTAAAATGTAATTGTGGAAATTATTTTTTCGGCTGAATTTCTAAAAATTGGTCGGAAACAAACAGACCGCCCAATTTAATTTTCTAAAAATATAATCGTTGGATTATTTTTCAAGTAATTATGTACAATTTACATGTTTATTAAAATAACATAATTTGTTTGTATAGTGAAGAAGTTTGTTCTTGTAATTGAATTAGTATGAGTTTTTTTTTCCAAGAATTGGTATAGGTTTAGCACAAACACTAGTGCTAGTGAAATTTTTTTATTAGCTTAAATTTGATAAAATACCACTTAAATTATATGGTATTAGTTAAAAAAAAATTAATATTCCCACTATTAGTGATTAATGACATATGTGGGAGAAAATTGATAATTTTATTGTCCAAGTTGGATGTTTTATTATCTACACACTTAACCTAAGGAAGAGTATTGAGGTAACATAACCTCAAGATGGTTCTACACACTTAACCTAAGGAAGAGTATTGAGGTAACATAACCTCAAGATGGTTATGGAATCTTGTATATAGTTACTTATGAAATTATATTAAAGAATGAATATGTTTACATAATACCAAACTATATTGATGCACAAAAATGGTAATATATATATATTATAGTATATTTAGATACATTTGGATTTGGTATTATCTAAGATTATGTATATAAAGTAATGTGTCTCAACTTATTGTTATTGTGATATTTTTAAAAGTTATTCTTATTATTGAACCCAATTATTTTCCCAAAATTCCAAGATATTTGGTTGAAACTTTGTTAAGTTTCTTCAATGCTAGGTAAACAAACAAAAACTGATATATTACAAAGTTAAATTCACTTAATATGAAATACTTATATATCCTTCCCATATATGGGATATGCATCAAATAATTTTGCTGGAGGCCCTTTTTTATACATGCACTAGGAGAGATTATTGATTATTGGTAGCTTGGATTTGCTAGATTATTTGAATATTGAAACTTGAGAGTTCTTAAAAAGGTTTACAGTGTATTTGACAAATAAAATGCGAAATTATTATTTATATAAAGTTATAACCTGTGACTCAACAAAGTGTTATTAATAAGTGTTCCAATAATATTAATATTTAGTTATTACAAATCAATTCAATCCAAATATTATTATTATTAGATTTCAAAATTTAACCTTACTTAAATGGAAAATATCCATAGTCATTTCACTTTTTTGAATAAAACAACATTTTAATATGTTTTTTGAATATGTGTAAAATCTTAAAAGAAAATTAAAATGAAACAGAGATAGTAATAACTGGAATACTAAATGTTTTCCAATGGAATATAATTACTGTGGTATTATTTGGAAGGTGTAGATATGAAATTCAATAAAGAATTCCAGTTCGAATAAAGAACAATCTGTGAGAGTGTTTAATTTTTAACACGAAATTGGTTTTGCAGTGATATATAAATGCTCCTTTATAAAGAATTTAACACAAAATTAAGTGTAGAATAATGAATATGATTCAAGTAGGGCAAAAGGCAAGAGTCATAGCAGCCTAATAAACCAGCTGTTGTCCTCTGTCTATATATATGTTGATTTTTAATTTAGCTTTTTGTTAATGGACCCACATGTCTAACGCATTTTGTTACCATTATGGAAAAAATTGGAAGAACAAAAAAAAAACTGAGTGAAAAAAAGGGATTCTTAAAAGAAAATTGTATTTGCTATATTTTTTTTTTTTTAAATTACAAGAGGGAAAGAGACTTTGCCTAAGGCTATGTACAATGCAAAAAATTATTCAACCCCTCTTTATTCACTTTTAACCT